>JAUZSU010005550.1:0-11379 GCA_034780255.1 Parotocinclus maculicauda
ATAAATTTGCAAACAAGTTTTTCGAAACGATCTACAACACAATGTATAGGTACTCAGCATGCGAAGCATAATACTGTTAAAAATAAATAAATAAATAAATACTTAATTCCAGTCAACGTTTGAAGAACTTATCCAGTGTGACCTGAAGCGCTTTAGCTGTGGCTAAGTTTAAGTTAAGCTTTTTTGTAGTAAACGGAAATGTTAGGCAAAGACCTGTAGGTGGCAGTAGAGGGCTGAGGAGAAACTCAGGAGCGTTGTAGTCAAAATGTATGCCAAAGACGAAGAGTTTCTTTGGTAATATTACATACTGTACACGTTCTTTGGTTTGATTAAGCGAAATTTGTGTCCAAATAAGCAAATAAAATTACACGTATTTAATTGGATTTGATTCGGTACTTTAGGATTTGGTCCCATTAACCGGTGGTCCAATTAACCGGAATCGACTGTGTGTATATATATATACACAATTTTTTCTTTTCTTTTATATTCTCTAGAAACTACAATATAACCATCTCATATATCATTCAAGTCAATAGCAAATTTTCAAAGCATGGGTGTATGCAAATAAACATGGCAAATGGTCTGCACTTTCACAGCTTATTTCCAGCATTAAAAAAAGTCGAGCAAATTTCTGTCTGACAAAAATGATTAAAATGTCCATATTTAACATCAGAAAGGCAAAACCTCAGATGTTCTCTCTATGGTCCATCTGCTATTTATTGCACATCTACAAGACCACAAATTGATAAATGAATCCTGATGCTAAAAATCTCACTGGTTATTTGCACTTCCGTGCAAAAACGTTGGTCTGTGTCAGTGACATTTCATCATTCTGTGAAAACAGGCAGTAATTGGCCACACTGAGTGACAATAATACCAGGCTTCCTAATGATGGCAGGAAAACTAAATGTCTAGTGAAAATGCACCTGGGTTGTAGTGAAATATGATGTTTAGGAGATCTTGGTCCCCCCATGTAATGTTGAGCTTGTATTTCTGCAGTAGTGGCATTAGCAGGTCCGCCCATGTCAGATGAACTGGAGTCATATCGTTCTGTTCAAATAATAAATCAAATCAACATAATAATTAGTAAATTAATTGCATGTATATCTTTAGGCCACATTAACAGAAGCAATGCAAGAACATAAAAATCCATTAATTAAGCTGAAAACGTTTTGTATTTTCCCCACATAGTGGCTAAGATTAACATTCAAGTAATGAGCTCTGATACTAAATCAGCATGCAAGTAGAGCTGCACTGAACGTCACAAACCAATAAAAGACCCTGCTTTTACTATGGGTCTTTAGCATTCCTTTCCTGTATGGTTCTTTCTCATGTGAGAAAGGGAATCATGATGAAACACGCAGGAAATCTCATTATCTCAAAAAACAGAACAACAATGACCTCTGCTGGTTGAACGAGAATTTACAAAGCAGTCACTCGAGTATAAAGCCGGTAGCACATTCTGATTTCCCCTCAAGTATAATACTTAAGGTTTAATTTTTTCCCCACAGTATGCCTTGAAAGATTTCCAGGATTTCCTTAGCTAAGAACGTGTTAAGGGATTACGTTAAAAAAACGGTTTTGAGAGTAAAAGTCTCCCGTTTACATGGAACCCATTTGTTTACCTGCACTGTTGAGGCCTATGGTGTCCTTTATTAGCACAACGCTTAAAAAAGGGACAGAAAAAAAGCACAGAGGCCAAACCGGCCAGAGAATGAAAATATTATCCTACTAGAGGAAAGAATGTATTAAAAAGCAATTTCGATGAGTAAGAGAGAGGATGGGCCGTAGAAGAAAAGTGTTATTTTGCTTCTCGAGTCGATGTAGTTAAAAACATGGTAGTTACACTTCATGAAAAGTGGTTTCAAATTCATTTAAATATCAAGTCTCCCAGATTCCTTTATTACATTTCTCACGCTACCTTTTCGCCTCCTGAATGAACCAGTATCCTGAGAACTGGTAAGACTGGTAAGTTAAGTTTTACAATTAATTGCAATGCAGCAAGAATTGCACAGCTATGTAAAGTAGAGCGATCCAAGTCTAGACACTGTGACAAATTACAGACTGCCTACTGGTCAAATATCTAATTTATAATGAGCTGCTCATCAATCCAGTGGGTTTAAGTGAAACACTCTTCTTGGGGTGGGTTCATTAATCTCAATAAACCCTGCTAAGATCTGTTTAGAGGTACCTTAATTTGGTAGCTAAGATGCTTAGTACGGTTTAACGGTTTAACGGTTTAACGAATTTAAGGGGTTCCTTAAGGGAAAAGATCTAATTGAGGAAAAAAAACATGGGGATTTTTAAGGAAACTTTAAGGAGACACTTAGGGTGTTTTGTGCAATGGACCTTATTTTAAGGAAGCCTTCATTTGTTAGTTTTTTTTAAGGAAAATATTAAATTAAGTTGCTTTGTGCAACTGGGCCCAGATCACTAAAATAGGAAACTCATCTGGTCTTAATGACAAAACAAATAAAAAACAGACAAATATTTCCCAAGCGTGAAAAAAAAAAAAAAAATCACAAGAAAGACGAAACTACAAACATGCCCTTTTGTACCTTGAAATACTTCGCTCGGATCCGCGTCATGTTCATCAGCATGACTCCAGAGTTCACTCCGGTCTTTCCATAGTACGGGTGGCGTGCGAATCGGTTATACCATGCGATTCGTGGTTCCTCGTGTTCTGGTGCCATGGCTGCCAAGTGACTGCTGTTAAACTCTGAAAGCAAGTTCCAGATCTCTTCTACTGGGTGCAGGAACAGGATGTCTGTGTCCACGTACAGCAAAGAATCCACCTCATGTAAGATTAGCTAAGAAAAACAATAACAGAAATGCTCAGCTGCTTAACTTCATTCATGTTTTTATGTGGAATAAAGTAAAAGTACGCTGTTTCAAAACCTCAACAGAAATGTCATGTGGTTTAACATATAGCAGCAGATTCAACAGTATTATGGTTCACCACAAGCTGAAACTATACTGAATATGCCACAACACGTATTAAATAAAAACTTGAACTTACAGTATTAAGTCAATACTGTATACTGCAGCATATCAAAGAATAACTCACAATGCCAACATCTGCCTTCATCAGGGTAGTTAATGTAGTACAAGATGATATGATTCGCAGGAAGCCTCACTGGTCACTATAGGCATTGATTTCTTAATTGATTTTAAACCTAATTTGAGAAAGTTGGGATACATAATCAACTTTACATCTAAAAAAAAGAATTTTAAAAAATCTAATCTGTAACAAAAGCAAAAATGCATATTTTCTTCTTCATGTTTTAAACAAATAAAACAGGCTTTACCACCTTGCAATTAAAATATATTACTAGAGGTTTAAATTGCAAACAAAATGCTCTATTGTAACTTAAATAACCCAGGGAAAACATTCCTTTTTTATTTGTAACATAATTCAAAATAATGTACATTTTTTTAGCAAAAATATTTTTAATTCACAGAAATAATAATATACTGTAATAATAAGAAATTATGAGGCTCAGTGAGAATGGGATAGGTGTCTGGGAGTGTCATGTATGATTGTGCCCTCTTTTAAAAAATGTAACTGCATTAGGTGGTGTAGTAAACAGGAATGCTCAGTTCAGCTCAATGATGCACACACATAGACAGATTAATATAATGGTGGATTGTTGTTGACTATTTCTAGGCAAAAACCGACAAGACTAAGCGAGTACAGTACACTCACAGGCAAGAAAAGTCTCTGGGAGGCACAGGGTTTGAATAGTTTCTTCCACTCCTTGGCGTTGTCACTGGGGAAGGTGATGGAGTAGGTGGTGTAGTTAAACTTGGAACGGAATCTCTTTGGCCATGACTCCAGCTAGCACAGAGAAGACAATATTAATTAACAAATAACCAATATACTTCCCCATGCAACCAAAGTACAAAACTTTTTACTAGTGGCGTTCCGTTCAATCGGTCTCCGATCATTATCGGCCGATTTCCGTGTCAAAGCATGTAATCCGCGTATGCTGATCAATGCCTTTCATTGCCGATCACCTGTACTTAGCAGCCTGCAGAGTTCCTGTGTGCAGTGTTGTGTCCCCTCCCCCTTTACACTGTGCAGGCATAAACAAACATGTCTGCCATGTGGAACTTTTACACAGTCTGTGAGCGTGATGTAAAGTTTGCATCTCGTGGTGGAAGTACATTAAACTGCTTAAACACGGCCAATTTAATACGTCATTTAAAGACCAAACACTTGGTGGTGTATGGTGAGTTTTTGAGGCTCACTGCAAGGAATAAAAAGAAGCCACTCAGTATGTGATCGGCAGTGATCGACACATAAAATCGGAAGCATAAAACATTATTGAAGCATCCCTATTTTTTACATTATTGGTGTCTAAAAACTGCCAAAATTGACAAAGCAGTCCAAATTCTGTGACACCCAAACCTTCCCTTAAATAAAATGTTTTTAAAAAGATTATTTGTGATGTGTATTTGGATACACGTTTGTCCCTTTAAAAATCTAAGAGTAAAACGCAATTGTAAACTCACAGCATCTCTGAAGCCAGTATGGAGTTCATCTTCAGCAAAGATGTGGAAGTGGAGAGCTCTATGGCTAAACAGAACAGCAGACTTCAGCATTGTGAGAGTTTCCTCCAGTCTCTCTCCACATGCCACCACTGCCAATCTGACTGGCAAGGCTCTGTCCTCCTCGCTCTCTCCTGGTGATGGTTTATCCAAAACATACCTGCAGAACAGCCGAAAACAGACATGTAGATGAGACACTATGGAGACTGTTGTAAACAGGGGACACAAACCAGGTCTTTACATTAGGTGCTAATATCAGTGCCTAATTAATGCCTGCAGTCTGATCGGAAAAGACAAGCGGCAAACAAGATTAAAAGGCTGCCAGCAACCAAATATTACCATCAGCCAAAAGCAAACCAAACAAGTGTCCAATGAAGTGTCCAACTAAACAAGTGTCTAACTAAGCAATCTAAACTTGCACCCAAGGTTCAAGATGACTTATCCTACCTACGAGCAGCCTCCATAAAGCAGTTCTTTCCACAAACATCAGGTGGCAGTCTCCAATAGGGATTCCAGTGAGTAACCGACACAGACTTACACCTGACAGAACAACAAAAAAACAACAAAAATAGGCTCTACATGAAACTCTTTTTTCTGTAGGAGTGGATCTCCTTATGAGACCTGTCATAACTTTGAGTTTAAAATCAGCAATAACAGCAGGTACAGAGTATTTCACTGGGAACAGACAGCTCAAACACTTCTTGTCTTTGGGCCAGCAAGAAACAAATGGGCTACCCATTCTATCTAAAAGTCAGCCCAACTAAATACTCCAGGTTAAAATAAACTTGTTTATCATTTGATGTTATGCATTATATGATGTAATTTGACGTTTTTATGTTAATATTGTACACTTCGTTTACAATGACACATTAGACATTTACTATATTATCTGGAAAGTAGATGTAGAGGTGAACTTCGCATGTACTGCTCCACAAATAAAATCAATACAACATTTTGTATATTGCAAATGTATCACCTGTTGGTAACTACCCAACCACAGACAGTATAAAAAAATCTACAAAACATATTCACCATCGAGGAGTAATTCAACCTCCTGGCTAGTGATAGACCAAGCATCATTTTGGCATCGGCTAATATCTGTGCTCACAAGATGATATTGAATAATACTGGCAAAATGCAGAGACACATTGAGATAACATTCAGTGAGAGTGGTGCCATTTACGAGGAGATGCAAACTTTGTTTACAGCATTGCAACTTGCTGTTCTTAGCTGGAATTTGGATTATTATTATTAATTTGATTATTATTAAAACCAAAAAGATGCTGCTACCATGTGCACTGCTCTTTAGTTTAGCAAATATTCAAACATTTTTTCTCAGAAACAGGATGATGCTGTTGCCAGGTAATAAATGCAACAAAATGTATTTATTTATTGATTTATTAAAAAACAGATGGCAACAGTGCATTTATAACTGAAATAAATGTTTATTTAAGTTCAGCAATGTTGTGTCTCTTATTATAGTGTAATCAGTTGCAAAAAATGATATCAACATTATACAGTCAAGTCGGAAAATCTGCATTATTTTGCTACAGTTTGAGTAAATTTTTTGCCACAAATACAACCCATGGCAAAAAATCACCAGTCTCTGAGGATGTTCAGTTGTTACACTTTGCAGAAAAAAGCATTTTCATTACAAACTCTAACACCTGCATCAGATTAAATCTGCTTGTTAGTATGCAGGTAAAAAGGAGTGATCACACCTTGCAACAAGTGGACTGACATGAATCATGGCTCCAACACCAGAGATGTAAATTGAAACAAAGGAGAGGATTATCAAACTCCTTAAAGAGGGTAAATCATCACGCAGTGTTGCACAAGATGTTGGTTGTTCACAGTCAGCTGTGTCTAAAACCTGGACCAAGTACAAACAGCAAGGGAAGGTGGTTAAAGGCAAGCACACTGGTAGACCAAGGAACACATTAAAGTGTCAAGACAGAAAACTTAAATCAGTATGCCTTGAAAACAGAAAATGTACAACAAAACAAATGGGAGGAAACTGGAGTCAAGGTCTGTGATCGAACTGTAAGAAATCTGTAAGATACAGAAAAGCTAAAAGAAGGTCATCACTAACACCTAAACAGAAAAAACAAGGTTACAATGGACTGAGGAAAGGCAATCATGGACTGTGGATTACTGGATGAAAGTCATATTCAGTGATGAATCTTGAATCTGCATTGGGCAAGGTGATGATGCTGGAACTTTTGTTTGGTGCCAGTCCAGTGAGATTTATGCAGACGACTGTCTGAAGAAAACATTTCTTTCTTCATTAATGACACGGAGCTGCATGTCAGGTAAAGGCACTGGGGAGATGGTTGTCATTATATCTTCAATAAATGCACAGGTTTACATTGACATTTTGGACATTTTCTTAATCCCATCTATAGATAGTGGTTGACTAAATAATTTTAAAGATGATTATGCATCTTTCCTTTAAGAAAGACACATAAGGTCAATGTCATGGCCGGAGAACAGTCCGGATCTCAATCCAGCTGAAGACAAGGCTCCAACCTGCAAAGCTGATCTGGCAACAGCAATCAGAGAAAACTGGAGCCAGATTGATAAAGAGTGATGAACTGTTTGTCACTCATTAAGTCAATTCCTCAGAAACTGCAAGCATTTATAAAAGCCAGAGGTGGTGCAACAAAGTACTAGTGATGTGTTGGATTTTGTTTGTTTCCATTATTTCCTCAGAATTAAGTGATTCCATAATTTATTCCCTGTGCTTGTTTTAAAAATCTAACTGTTACTGCCTACCACAATTATTTTTCTTGATTTCTTTCAATGTTTCTTAAAGCCAGAAAGTTTTTTGTCATGTCTGTGATCTGCTTTTTTCTACAAAATTAAACAACTAAAGGAACATCCTCAGAGACTGGTGATTCCATAATTTTTGCCAGGGGTTGTATAAGACAATTAATAAAATCCTGGCTTCAGCAAACTTTCACTGTCGGGCCCTCAGCAAACTTTCACTGTTGGGCCCTTGAACAAGGTAAATCCATAATGCTCAAAGTTTGATGGGATTTTATTTTTGCAAAGCACAAAAAGCAGCATTTATTGTAAACTGGTATCCACCATTTAATATCTGCATTATGTACTGTAAAACAGGACATTGACAGGAATGGTCATTGACTTTACACACAGTGATTTTATTTTAAACATAACATTAAAACACAAGATACAATATTGTACAAGTACTGCAATTCATATTGTGGTATATTTTATACCGTTTACAAAAATGTGTTAACAAAAACAAGGGTTTCTGTTCTTCAGATGTGAATTAATGTTTGTAAAACAGATTTTACTTTTAATTCTTTATACCACTAATATACACTGCTCAAAAAAGAAAGTGGACACTTAAACAACACAATGTAACTCCAAGTTAATCACACTTCTGTGAAATCAGTTAAGAAGCAACACTGATTGTGAGAGGCAATTAGCAAGACAACCCCTATAAAGGACTGGTTCTGCAGGTGGTGACCACAAACCACTTCTCTGTTCTCATCCTTCCTGGCTAATGTTTTGGTCACTTTTGCATTTTGTCAGTGCTCTCACCCCTAGAGGTACCGTTAGGTGGAGTCTACAGCTCACACAAGTTGCTCAGGTAGTGCAGCTTATCCAGGATGGCACAGCCTACATTTAGTTGCATTGTACTTGTAATAACAAAGTTGAATCTAATCTAATCTAATCAATGCAAGCTGTGGCAAGAATGTTTGCTGTGTCTGTCAACACAGAGTCCAGAGCATGGATAAGATTCCAGGAGACATGGAGGGGACCATAGGAGGGCAACAACCCAGCAGCAGGACCACTACCTCCTCCTTTGTGCAAGGAGGAACAGCAGGAGCAGTGCCAGAGCCATCTTTCTGAAAGAATGTCCATCTTTCTGCTTAAACTGTCAGAAACAGACTCCATGAGGGCTCAACGTCCACAAGTGGGGCTTGTGCTCACAGCCCAGGACCGTGCAGAGCGATTGGCATTTGCCAGAAAACACAAAGATTGTCAAACTCACCATTGGTGCCCGATGGCATTCACGAATAAAAGCAGGTTCACAAAGAGCATGTGACAGAATCTGGAGATGCCGTGGAGAACATTCTGCTGCCTGCAACATCTTTCAGCATGACTGGTTTGGCAGTGGGTCAGTAATGGTGTGGGAAGCCGCACAGCCCTCCATGTCCTAGCCAGAGGCACCCTGAGTGCCATTAGGTACCGAGATGAGATCCTCAGACCTATTGTGAGACCAAATGCTGGTGAAGTGGGCCTGGGTTCTTTCTGATGCATGACTCATGTGGCTGAAGTGTGTCAGCAGTTCATGCACGATGAAGGCATTGAAGCTATGGAGACTATGAAGCTATTCCCCAGACCTGAATCTGATTGAGCACATCTGGGACATCATGTCTCATTCCATCTATCAACGCCATGTTGCACCACAGACTGTCCAGGAGTTGACTGATCCTTCATTCCAGGTCTGGGAGGAGATACCTCAGGAGAACATACACCGCCTCATCAGGAGCATGCCCAGGAGTTGTAGAGAGGTCATACAGGCTACTGAGCCTCATTTTAACTTGTCTTGAGGAATTTCTATTGAAGTTGGATCAGCCTGTAATTTGATTTTCCATTTTGAGTATGATTCCATATCCAGATCTCCATGGGATAATAATTTTGATTTAGATTAATTATTTTTATGGTATTTTGTTCTTAACGCATTCCACTACGTAACGATAAAATATTTTCAACTGAATTATTTCATTCATTAAAATCTAGGATGTGTTATTTCAGTGTTCCCTTTTTTTTTAGCAGTGTCGTTCTCAAGAACCCAGCCGTTAAAGTGAACGGGCTTTAATCAGATGGTTGTTAAAACTGTGCATAACTATACATTGATAAACCATAACAATATCTGCCTAATGTAGTGTAGGCCACATGAAATCTCTGACCCAGTGAGACAATTGAAGGTGTGTCCTGTGCTATCTGGCACCAAGACATTAGCAGCAGATCCTTACAGTCCTGTAAAGCTTCTATAGATTGGAGTTTGTCATGCACATCCCACAGATGTTTGATCAGATTGTGATCTGGAGAATTTAGAGACCAAGTCAACAATGACCAAGCTTTTGTCATTTTCCTTTACTGGTTCTTGAACAGATTTTGCACTGGCAAGGTGCATCTGGCTAAAAGAGGTTACTGGCATTAGGGAATCGTTTCATCTACACAGTTTCATCCACATGAATGCAAGGTTCCAAGGATTCTCAGCAGAACTCCATCAAGAGCATCAACCTGGCAGTAATTACAATTCTGCTGCTGTAGTTAAACACTACTATTATTAAGTGTGTTTCTTCTGAAACAAACAAACAAAACATGTGAAATAGGTTATTCTGTGTTAATGACATAGGGTCTATTAACAGAACACATCTGTGCAAGTGTAGCATGAGAGTCTGACAGTACTAAGAATAACAGCAAAGCTAGAAGAGGAAGAACCAGAAAGCAACAACAGCCAAAAGGAATCACATGAGACATGAGCAACTGGCAAACCAGAATTATTGCATCTGAAACTCAAAATACCAGATTACAAGTCTCATTGATTATGAACCCCTGGCTCTGCCCTTAGTCCTAAGGTAAGGATGCACAACTCAAGGTCAAAAGCCAAGCCCTGTCCTGTTGGATTGCCCTTCCAGACACTCCCATCCATGGATGGACTGGCCATCGGGAGTGCAGGAAGAATTCCCGGTCTCGTCTTTTTCCTCTTTCTTGGCAACTTTTTTTAAAAAAGAAGAGTTTAATTCAGGAGAACTTTAGGAGTGATTCCATGTATAAAACGCTGATAATTCTTGTTTAGACATACTTCTTGACAGCAGGCGTATTTATTTACTTACTTTACGTACTTAGAGAAATGTCATGGTTTTTACTTCTAGAAGTGTCAGTGAAGTGAGACAATGGGGAGTGGGGGTTAATAAATACTGTAGAATTTTTAATTATAGGTAATAGATGGATAGGACTTTATCGATCCAAAGGGAAAGTGCAGAAAATATACTTTTACTATGATGTCTGGTTATTCTGATTGACTTATGTGGCAAGATAATGGGAAATATAAAATAACATGTATTAGTACTAAATGTATTTATTATAACTTATGGGGGGTGGGTTGTAGCAGGGGTGCTCTAGAAAAATGGCCAGGGCTCCCAGTCCAGCACTGCTCCTAGCTACTTGGCCAATGGCACAACAGAGCTTGCAGGCCAAAGATGACCCCAGAGTCCAGTCCTAGGAACCAGAGCCATACCTCCCAGTCTGGAGTCTGACCAAGGGCCTGTGTAAATTTGTATGTTTTAGTCTAGATTTGAACACTGGATGTGTGTCTGAATCCAAAACAACAGTGGGATGGTTATTTCATGGCTGGTGCATGTATGAAGATGGATTTCGTAATGCTGTGAGTTTCTTGCCACTGTCGGCCCAGGCTTGCTCAACTTGGGATTGGCCTTTTTTAGATAAAATAATATTGTAAAGCTGCTTTGAGACAATTCACCATTGTAAAAAGCGCTATATAAATCTAATTGAATTAATCTACTCATTGTCATCTGTTGAGTCCATTTAAATTCGATAGATAAGCGTGTATGCTTAATGCTTTAAATGTATTTTATACCCTTTCTTACAAGTTTTAACCCTAATTTAAAAACTCAACTCCAGCCGGCGAGTTTCATAATTGAACGCTAAACGTTTCCAGTGGGCGCTTTATATGGTACAACCCAAAGGCAACTTGGACCAATCACAGAGCGAGCAGTACTGACCCGAGCGTTTAAAGAGCGCTGAACATTGTGCTTTCACACA
>JAUZSU010005561.1:0-11377 GCA_034780255.1 Parotocinclus maculicauda
AGTCGCGAGAGGACGCCAAAGCGTCAGTCGGGGCAAAGCTGTATAAAGCAGCTTGCAGGACGTCACTAACGGTTGAGACGAGGTGATCCGAACGCCAGAGGGAGGAAGTCTTCTTCTTCCTGAAACTATTTTTTCTCTAATAAGCTCTCTCAGAAACTATTGAAAATCAAAGTACATTTGGAGGAATGGAGAGACTGGATACTTCCTTTCACCATGTACCTCATGTGCCTTACCCCAGGTTTTACGTAACACTTGTGAGAGTTTATTAACCTTTTGTTTATCAATACCCTAAAAGCATGATTTTCATGGCACTATTACATACGTTATGATGTTTCCTCCCCTATTTGTAAGGACTGTCACTTTTAGCATGTTAATGTGCAAATGCAATATTATTTTAACACTGATATTTTCGCTTCTTGACCATATGGGGCATTCAGATTTAGGGGTCATGTCCACAACATTTCAGTTATTTAGTACTACATATGCTGCCCAATTAATTAGCTCCAGCCATCCTGAGACGTAGACTTATCGTGGTACACGAGCTCTGTAAACACATCGGGGTAGAGTCCCTGCCAGAATCACTTTGAGGGTTGGTTCAGCATTGGTAACTGGAACAGGCTCCCCTTGGAGCACTGTCAAATGCATTGGAGCAGGCACCGCATGGGGCGATGGGTCTGGCACCCCCTGAGCCGGCATGCTTGACATGAGACTATTTTATAACTCACGCTTCTTGCACTTATCTATAAATATCCATATCCAATATTTTAACAAAAGCAATGCTTTAACTATCTATCCAATTCTAATACAGACTTCTCAATGTCTGACTGTGTTTTTCCTTCACATTTGCAGAAACATTTGCTTGTCATTTTCAAGTATTTTTTACCCATGCAGACATTGCATTAACTTCATTGCCTTTCTCACAGTTCACTTCAAGGTCACTTTAGAAATTTAGAGAAAGTAAACCACATACAACATCTTAATAAAGCATGTTAGAGGACAGACTACTATAAATATCACATATAAACTTGCACCAGGTGAACAGGTGGGTTTTAAGACAGGCAAGTGATGTGACAGAGAGGTGGAGGTAGTTACTTCCACAATTGTGGTGTAGCACACTGAAGAACCAGCCACCTATAGTGAGTAATTCATGTCTGGGTACAGACAACAGGCCAATTACAGCTGAACAGGTAGGGCCCTGGTGAATTCATTCAGTCAGGAATTTCAGGTGTGGAAGACCTTGAAGGTAAGTAGAAACACCTCATACTGAGTATGAAATGGGATATCTAATGGGATATATAATGGGATATTGCTGTACTATAGAAAGTAGAGTATCAGGAACTCCACAAAGTAAAGGAATACAATAACAACAGGAGTTAGTTTTGTTGGATATATAAATTTGGCCGTCGAATTATGGGAATAATACACGCTCATTGAAATAAAAAATATTTTACCAAGAATTAGTTGTTGCCATCCTAATATGTATAAATATGATATGTAAGTGATTATAATTTTAAATTGAAATTAAAGGTATATTAGGGTAAATAGTTTAATTGAAAGAATGATTTAGAAACTCGTTTGGCCACCTCTAGCCTGGATACAAGATGAGATCAGGTTGGCCATTGGAGGCAATTCCATATGGTATCCTGTTAAATATTTAAACACAGCCAAATGTACATATCACTTATCTGCTAGAGTCCCTTGTATCCCTACTAGGGGTGACCTACTGTAGCATGCAGATCTTGTCTCCCCAGATCATCACACCTGCAGTTACAACCCGGATTAGTCATTAAAGAGGATATGGTTCCAGTTAATAGCAGACCAGGTTTCTCCTCACAACACCACTACAAATGAAATTGACGGTTGCTGGCTGCCAATGGCAGGACACAAAATTGTAACGTGACAACAATTTTCAATCTGCTAAGCATCTGGAAACAGTCCAGTGCCACCTGTGTCTGGATTGAGAACAACAAACTGCCTGTGCTTTTCAGCTGATCAAATAATTATCTTCATTGCTCCCAACAGGTTCTAACAACCATGTTAGAATGGCCTATATTGAGAGGCAATTGGACATAAACAACATTCCTGCTTCTCTCAGTCCAATTACGTGACCCCTCTCAAAGTCTGTCAGCTGGGAAGAATGCCTTTTACTGAGTTATAAAGCCATGTCTAGTAGTCAATATTATTTTACCAAAAGGGACACTAACCAGAAGTAGCCTCCAAGAAGTTTTTTAATAGGACAGTGAGGGAAGCATTTTATGGCAAAACTCAGTGTCTAATCAGACCACACATCTGCCATAGACATAACTGCATGCTTTTTACACACAAATGCTGCATTTTGCAGCAATGTGACATTTCCCAATCTGACAGCTGACATTTCTCAGCAAACAGATTGTCTGGGTAAGAAAAACAATATGCGACTTGCAGTTCTTAATGGAAATGAATGGTTTTCTATCAGAAGAGTTAGAGAAAAGAAAAAGGGTGTGTGGTTTCTGTGCTATGAAATTGTCAGGACGATGTGCTCCAAGAGCTGTCTGGAAGTTGCATCATCCTTCAAAGGTCAGGGCAGCACGGTTGCTTGGTGGGTAGTGCCGCTGCCTTACAGCAAGAAGGTCCCGGGGTTAATCCTATGGTGGAGCGGCCTGGGTCCTTTCCGTGTGGAGTCTGCATGTTCCCCCCGTGTCTATGTGGGTTTACTCCGGGTACTCCAGTTTCCTCCCACAGTCTAATGACATGCGTGTTAGGTTAATTGAAATTGGCATTGACTATATATATGAGTAGATGAGTCTTGAGATGTACTTGTCTATGGATATAACCTTTGTTTTGCTAAGATAATGTGTGTCTACTGATGCTGACTGCGACGTTAAAGAAGCCAAATAAAATAACAAACAAAACCTTTAAAGCTCCCTTCTGAAACTTTTCATGTTCCTTAGTTGTCTGTTTAATTACAGATGGCTGTGCCTCTATTGAAACCCTACCACTCCCTTGCTAGGTCTTGTTTCTGCTCCTGACTCCTCTTGCTCATTCTCATGGTTTGTTTGCTTACATTTACAGCATTTAGCAGACTCCCTTATCCAGAGCGACTTACAATTGATACAGGCTTTTTTCAAGCAATTGGGGGTCTTATTAAGGGTCTTGCTCAATGACCCTACTGTGTCAGCTTGGCAGAGGTGGGATTTGAACCCTGGACCTTCAGGACGAATCATTTCCTTCTGGTCCAGAGTCCAGTGTCTTAACCACTAGGCTACCAAAGTCCCAGTGTTCTGTGAAGGATCGTGTTAATTGTGCGTTGTACAGCCTCTGTACTTTTGTAAGTGCCTGGCCTTTTGCTAATGTTCATTGTGTATAGCTTTGTTATTAGCAGCAAGCTAATTGATTGCAGCTGCTTTTGTTTGTTAGCACACGTAGCACAAGTAATATTAGATTTGTTAACCAGTTCAACTGCAGGCAAGGGAGTGGTAGACATAAAACAAGAAAGAGGTTGTATGATAGGTGTACTGAAGGTTTTAAATGAGGAGCGAGGTTGTGAGGTGGGTGAAAAATGAAATCAGGCTTGTCAAAGAATTACTTGAAATAATTGCACAGCTCACCAGACCCAGAGAGAGCAGTTGCAGGAAACTTCAGATGACTTTACTCTGTATATTGTAGCTACATAATTTTCCCTAGGGGATGAATAAAGTACTCTATCTATCTATATAATAGAGTTACTGGTTTACACGTTCATCACACACCTGTGATAAACATGACATATGTTTAGTATTCTGTGTAGTGCTGTATTTCACTAAATGATTACGACACGAGTATGACAAAGAGTGAACCAGTTTTCTTAAAAAATTGTTTGTATTAGCAGCATTTGTTTAGACTACTTTGTGTATCTCATGTGTCTTGCTTTTGCCTGTACCCTTCCTGTTTTATTTCTTGTGTGTACAGTGTACTTTTTTATTTTCTCTTAAGCTTTTTTGTGTCTGGTATCTGCTGTGTGTTTATCTAGTTAGCTTAAGTCTGTCAACCACATAGTTTATCCCAGTTAGTTCTCCCTGTTTCCTGTGCATCCTTTCTTGCAACGCCTGTGTCAAAAACATCACCACTTTTACTTGTGTCTGTGCCCGTCCTCATTTCTGTCTGCAAGCATGACATAAATGGATGAAATCCAAACTAAAAATGTTCATAAATGCAGTTTGGGAAAAGGCGGGGGTGAAGATGCAAGGAAATAACCCATTCAAGCAATTTATCAAGGTACTGGATTAGGAAATGGACCTACAATTATTTGGACTATTTGGGTCTAGACCATCAATACCTTAAAAAATCAGAGTCGTGGCTGCAGTGTTAAGTTCAGCTGGAACAGTTTATGTGGCTAGAGACAACATTTCTTAAGCAGAGAAATACGCGCTGTATCGTGCCGACAGTGACCCCATTTACACTAGATCGTCTCATGCATGTTGAGTGTCAGGACTGCAACAGCATAGCAATTATAAAATTGTTCATATGCACTCCAAGATGCATTGCCATTAGATTTAAATTGGATTGTTTATCTCACTTCAGGAGTTGGCTTGAGACGCTCTATAGCTGCATAAACAACTGTAAATCCCTTTCCAAAAAAATCTGACTTGCAAAATCCTTCCATTACTTTACATCATTGACAGAAAGAAACTTTTTTATTTGGGCAAATACTGCCATCCAGAAGAAACTGTAATATGATTGTCCCCCACCAAGTTTCATCTTTTGTTGCCAAATAGCGCTTATAGTCAGAGAAGCATTGGTTATAAGTTTAAACACTTTTGATTATGCATTGTCTACAATATCTTAATAGATGACATTATCGTGCCATTAAGTGACATTATTATTGTTTTTCACTCTCTTTGGAAAACATGCCTTAAAGAGTTCATGAATTCACTGCATCATGTAACCACATAGAAAATACTAGTGCACACTTCACATATGTGGAGGTGGTATGGCTTTAAAAGGATAAAGTTGCTAAAAATATGACTAGGTGCAAACTGTTTGGTCACTATTTGCCCACCAGCTCACCTTTTGTGAACTAACCATCTTACAGAGTATCAAGATTATGACAAACTTTTGAAGTCAGCTGTCCTTGATAGGCTTAAATCAATAAAGTAGCACCACAAAAACACACTCTGCACACTATAGTGGAATCACTCTGCAAAAAAGAGCATTGTGACAAGAAAACCATTAGTTGATAAGGCATAGCAAATGCAGTAACCAATCAGTCACATACTTAAAGTGACAGCTGAAGTTCAGACAGTTGAGGAAGATGGGTTTAAACTTTCAAAACTTTTAATATTTTAGAGCCAAGATTTACACTGCCAAATTTTCATCTAATTATAATTATTAATAAAATTCCAGGAGAATATTGAGACATTTTTTCCTCCATGCCACACACCCATAATCAAGATACAATCCAGATAAAAAACAAAAAGTATATGCTTTAACAGTGTGTAGAATTAGACTTTCGACCCAGTTCAGATACAGACATAGGTGTTGGCACATGTAAAACATGAACGTGGTCATAGGTTAAGTGAACTGCAGGTTTCAAAGAAGGAAGAGGGAAGTAGCTGTGGCAAACAAGATCAATCTCATCTATAATGAATGGCACAAATTAACTGCACAACTAGCCAGAGCAAAAAGAGTTTGTGCACCACATCTGATGACTTGTAAGAAGTATTAGGCATATTCAGTATTCAGTGTATTTAACTACATGATGAGAGTATACCAAAGAGTGAACCAGTTTTCCTTAAAAGACACTCAAGGCAGCAGGCAGCCAGTTTCAGAACTCTGGAGTGTCTGGGGTGTACCAAGGTGAGGTACGTGATAAAGGCAAGGATTTAGTTCTTAGAAGTAAGTTCAGTTATGATTCTGCCAAATAGAAAGACTGTCACAAGGTCTAGACAGGTTAGAAGAGTCACTGAGTGCAGAGGCTTAAACTGAGGAAGAAAAAATTAGTGGATCAATAGGTTTCCAACTGTGATAAGATATAGTCATTAAAGAACTTTTAGCAAGAGGAAAACCAAGTTCAATAAGCTTATGATTGGAAATGCCAATGCATGTACTCTAATATTACAAACACAGATTAGAAGAACAGATCAGATTAAGACTATGGCCTAGCCTATATGTGCGAAAATCTACACTTACTGTAAGGTGTGTGTGTGTGTGTGTGTGTGTGTGTGTGTGTGTGTGTGTGTGTGTTTGATACTCAGTAATGGTAGTCAGTAATGTTAACTTGAATTCTGTTACAGAATATAACTGCCAGGCCCCCACCCTTCCCCTGCTGCTGAGAATGAGACAGATGGCAATAACCAGGGGGAGTGAGGGAGTTAATCTGTACTATTCTCACAGTTATTTGTTTTCAGTGGTCAGGTTTTGAAATACCACAGTCAAAATTATTCTTTGATCCAAGTCATTTTACATGGTTTTATTGGTAAATGACCAAAAAAACAGTTGAAGTTGGTTATGAGTAATGTGTGGTGAGATTAATCCTTGGAAATGTATTAATGTATCATGGACGTCTGGCTGTAACAAGCAGTTTGCAATTGTTATACAGGGTCAAGCCTTCCATGGGCATTGCTTTCATTTATGAAACAGAAGATAAAAAAAACATTTTACAAGAATTGAGAAACATACTTATAAATAGTTATAAATAAATGCATAGTCCTGTTTCTTTAAATTAAATTATACAAAAAACAATTATGTATATAGGTTTTAATTACTTTAACATCCACTTTCAGTTTGCTTCTCCTAGACTATTTAGGGTATTAATAACAATTTTGCACGATTGTCTGTATAAGAAAAGCTACATTTGTATGCATATGACATTTCTGCAAAAAGTTGAGACTCGTGTCTTCTGCTATCCAAGATTGATCCTGGCCTCTGGAACTTGTACCTCCCTGTTTCAGTGTGGGTTTTGTCATGGCATGCTGGTCTCCTCTGACCTTTCCAAAATGCCAGCAGGTAGATTGGCTAATATAAATTACCCCTAGGTATGAGTGAGGGCGGCCCTGCGATGGACTGGTGCCCAGTTCAATGTAAATTCACATCTTGTTCTTGTGCTTCCTCCAGACAAAGCATGACCTTGACCAGATTAAAACTGCTCACTGAATATGAATGGATGTAGCATTCCTGTTATTTCATCAGCAGGCAAAATGAATGAATGACATAATGAATTAGGATGTTGTAATACCTGCAAATAAAAGTTTCCTTGTTGGACCCTTGGTTGAAATACACTGCTTAAAAACTGTTTAATAGCACTTGGATATGGGCATGGCAATCTTTGGGCTATGGGCACTGCTTGGGCATTGGACAGAGGTGAAAAGTAATGAAGTGCTATACTGGAGTATTTTAGGTATGTGTATATCATTTATTTACTTATTATTTCTGTAACTGAACTGTACCATATTTTTGTAACATTTCTGTATTACTAATTCCTAATAATACTCTATAAAATAATATCCAACCAACACATTCTGTGGGCAAGATCCTGTGAACACCTATGGTTGAATAAAGGGTGGCTAATACAAACTGTGCAGCAACTGATCAGCTACTGTAACTGTTTACTAGAAGTTGATGGTGGTAGTTTTGTCTAAACGAGTGGACAGTGAGGGGGAACAATGTTTAAAAACTTCAGGAGTATTGCTGTATCTTATCCATTCATTCCAATGCAACACAGACTAATAAGCTAATTATTACTATTACTATTACTACTAATTTCACACTGCAGTTAAAAGTAAAACATATAATAATAAATATAATTCAAATTAAGAATTCAGACCCAATGTGGTAGACCAGACCCAATCATGGTAAACTAAATAATTGAGAAAGCAAGCTTAGCTGAAACACAAAAGCCTCATTGGAAGGGATTTAATTGAAATTATTCTTAAGGAAAAACATTTGCTCAGTACTTGTTCAATAAAATGGTCCATATAATCTCCATATAAAGAAAACCAGTGATATTAAAACTGAATGTAAATCTTTAATTAGACAAACTGAGAATACTGAAAACAGTGAATCAAAGCAGCTGATGAGTGAAAACATCCACAAAAATCCATCTTGACCTTTGGATGAAGATAAAATAGCTTGGAAAAACATCGACAAAGGTAAACAAAGTGAAATAAATTGCATCAAGCAGAACACCTAATTGAGGGAGATTTCTTTTTGATGTAACTCTAGAGATCGTAGAGGTTCTGCTCACACACTAATTAGAGAACTATAGAGAGAAGATAATCAGTGCCCTGCTAGTAAGTCTTGTTTATCACAATGTGATGTCAAGACAGCATGGAGAAGTGTGCAAATAAGATGCCTGTTAGATACTGAAATATCTATTGCTATGTATGTGATGAACAGTGTTCTGGGAAAAAGGGTCATTACCGAATGATGTGTGCTTGAGTGATTATAGTTTTAAATACTATATAATACTTTAAATCTTCTTAAAAATACAACCTTTAAAAAAAATTATCAGCTATCCTTTTGAAGTATAATCTAGCATTTATATAAACCAAATTAATAAACCAATTATAAAGTACACTCTAATAGTCCAGGATGGCACTGTGGTGCAGTGGTTAGCACTGCCTACTCGCAGCTATGAGGTCTCTGGTTTGAATCCAACCATGGGTAATTTTGAATGTTCTCCCAATTTACACTGGTTTCCTCCCACAGTTTAAAGACGTGTTAGGGTAACTGGTGTTTCTAAAGTGCCCCATAGCGTCTGAGTGTGTGTATGTGTGAGTGTGAGCCCAACAATGGGTTGGTGCCCTGTCTAGGTACTATGTAGGAGCAGCACAAGGGACAAGGCAGATATAATCAATCAATCACAAGATACATCAACTCACACACTAATAGACACATTAACATACGCACTAAGGGCACTCTTGGAAGCTCAAATGAACCTGAAATGCATGTCTTTGAAACATGGGAGAAAACATAGACGTAGCCCAGAGTCGGCCGGAGTCGCAGGAACCAACCCTAGACCAGAGTATTGTTTTAAGATCTGAGACAGAAAGTAAGCAAGCAAGCAGGCTTTGTGAATTTGTGATATTAACTTGCAAGTTAGCTCATTGGCTGGTAAGGCATATTAATACTTTAGTGCAAAATCCTCTCAAAGCTTTGGATAAATTGATATCCATTTAAGTTCATTAGCAAATTTGTTTACATTCAGCCTTTGCATTCTATATTATCTGTGTACCCATTCAATTTGGATTCATTCATTCATATATTGTCTTATCCGTTTATCCTAGTCAATTTCACAGGAGAGCCGATGCCCAGCTGGCGACATAGGGCACAAGACAGGAGCAACCCCAGAGAGAGCGCCAATCCATCATAGAACACATGCACTCACACACTCATACACACATTCACGTAATAAGAGACCCTTTTAAAAACAACAATTAATCTAATAAGCATATCTTTTGAATGTAGGAGGAAAAAGAAAGGTACCCAGACAAAACCTACACAAGCATGAGGAGGACATGTAGACAGCACACAGGTGGAGCTCAGGGTTAGGATCAAACTGGGGACCTCGGTGCTGTGAGGCAAAGGTGGAAACTACTGCACCACAGTCTTGCCCCAATTTAATTGCATTAATGTTAAAATCAAACATTTTTTAAGTTTGATCACACAGATGTAACTGAAAAAATAACTGATGAATAATGAGAGTTCTGTGTACACACAGTTTCTCACAAGGTGTTGGGTTGGTGTTAAACCACAAAAAAATGTCAATCTTTCTTTCATGCATGCTAACACGTCTCATCCACTAAGGATGACAATTTTCGAAAGAATTTCAGCATTCCTAAGGGTAACAGCTTGCAATATTGTTTCTTGTGCAATATAATTACATGATGGTGACAAAAAAGTATGAAAATAATATTGTCTTCAATGATCCAGGGAATGTATTACAAAGCAATAAAATGGTTACTATGAATAATGATTACAGGATGATATTGAAATTTTCCTGTTCATGTAAAACATCTAGCATGACAAAAAGATAATATCATTTAAAGACACAGCCCTTAATTAATATCTACATTGATAGAAACATAAAATCAGCAACTTTGAAATAAGATTACAGAAGCCAATGTGAGCAGCAGTGGCTTCCTGGAGACGTACATCTGTAGCTTTTAGATGAATCGTTGTATGTCTCACTCTATCATGAAGTTTTGCCCTTGAGAGTTTCCTGGCATCTTCTAAAAATGTCAATGGGAATAAGAGCTGCCAAAGGTTGAAACTAATAGATTTTGAGCAATGGGTTCATCGTTCTGAAGAAAGGCTTGGTCAAACAAACTCACAATTCAATTATTCTATGATAACAGATATCAGGTATCGGTGTTCCAAGGTTTGAAGGAACAATAAGTCTGAAAATGGGCAGCACAATGATTGTCAATATGATTCATTATGAATCATTTCTGCATGTGCTGTGTAACTATTGGCAATGCTAAGAATTGTTAGAATTAAAAACTTACATATGTTTATGGTTACATAACAAATTCCAAAGTCACATCAAAGCATTGGGAGCAAAAAGAAGCAAAACATCAGCAAGACACAAAATAATCTTGACATTGAATTCTTTGAACTACAGTCTTTCACCATACTTGGAATATTTGAGGACGTTGCAGGCCTCATCTAAATCAAGCATTAAAGCCATGCAGGATAAAAAGCTTTCATGGATTAAACTCTTAAACATTTACCATTGTCCTTGCAGTGAGTTAAAAAGACAATAGTTAACTATGTGGTGTGATTTGAAGCCTAATGAAAAGAAGAGCAGGTAGTCCTTAGTGTTTCTCTGGCTAGCGGACAGTGTTGCAAGGGTTAAACAGCTAAACTCCTTGAAGATGCCTTCTTTCCAAGCAAAAAGAGATTCATTAAGTCTGGCACAGATAATTGATTAGAGCTTTAGGAACGAATCCTATAAAACAAGACAGATGCCAAACAGATTGTTCAGATGTTTTAAAAGAGGAGCTTGTTGACATTAAATATTACCTGAAATTGTCTGTCAGCAACAATTAAAATGCAAGATACAGGCATGATCAGCCTTTATGTGCAATACAGTGTTCCCTCGCCACGTCGTGTTCACCTTTCGTGGACACGGTGCATCGCAGGTTTTCAAAAAATATTAAAGGTAAAAATACATCGTGGATTTTAACTGTTTCGCGGGGTTTTGCAGAACTTTCAGATAAACACAAAATTTATAAAAAATAAATTAATAGTATTCACAATAAAGGAATGTTATACATCATAAACTAATACAATTTACAGTAAATAGCTGTTGCATCTACTCAATGTGTAGGATATGACGTGCTGTAAGCTTGGTACAGACGGAGCATGTGTGATACGAGAGTGATGTATGGTGTGTTAAGTAAAGAGAACGTTCCATTAC
>JAUZSU010005572.1:0-23000 GCA_034780255.1 Parotocinclus maculicauda
GCACTAACAATAACACTGCCGATTGTAAAGTGTCTAAGAAAATTTAAATGGTGCATTTAAAGACTTAACATACAAATAATAAATTATAAACTAAAATTATTGTTATTGTTTTGCTTCTTTTACTTTTTTTGTAGACCGTAACACCCCCCCACGGTATTACCGTATACCGCCATATAATCCGAAAACGGTATTACGGTATTAAAAAGTCAATATCGCCCAACCCTAGCCTCCACTGCAAAATTATTGCTGCCACTTATGACCTTTATAAAGGAGCGGGAGAAGACAGGGGGAGAAGAGAGAATGGTAGATGAACTATAGTTTAAGGATAATCCGCATTGTAACGTAAAGCCTGTTGAACACTTCATGACTCTGAGCACTCTTCAGTTCAGCAGTACTACCTTACATTAAAGCCAAAAAGATGAGAAGTTGTAGGTCACATGACTTCAAATTTACACCTAAAAAGGCCAACGGTCTTTACTGTAATCAAACATATGCTTTCAGTCATGTTAATTTGGCTAACATTACTACCATGCACGCCAAGTTAGGAAGGGGATACGCCTAAAATGAAGTGCTCAAAGCCAGGCTTTGTGGGTGAAGATGTAAGTACCAGTATGTGTAAATAAATGCCTCAAAACGTTTGTCCTGCATCACTGTTTAGTTGTATTTATTCACGTTTGTAATATTTTCTACATGCAGTATCATGTCTTGTTAATGTGCCATACGGTTAAGCTTGCTGGCTGCCGCTGCAAAAATCCAAAAGGAAACATTCTTATTATATGATGAAATATTATATACTCAATACAACAAATGCTAGTTCCAGCAAATCTTCTGGCATAGGTAGCAGGAGAATGTGTAATTAGACGGCTTATAAATCCAGGAACCTTCAGTCTGTTCATCTAAGCTGAGGGCTAAACTTCTCTTTGGTTAGGATTTGTATTGAGTTATGGATTTCATGTCTGACGGGGTTTATGCTTAATACTCCATCATAAAGTTGCTCCTGTGAGTTTCTGAAAACACACATTTCTGCATGTAATGGCAAACACAGAGCATGTCAACATACAGCTAAACCACGATATATAAACTCCGACAGATTTTTATTGTTTTAAATGGCTTCCTTAGGTAATGTTTGTACTTTTAACTTTGTTTTAATTTTTATTTTACTATTATTATTTAATTCTGTAAAGCAGTGTATGCATGGTGCTATACAAATAAACTTGCCTTGCCTAAAGGGAAGAAGTTCTGAACCTTACAGAGTCTTTATTCTGCAATGGCATGCCTGATTGTTGAATGCTGAGCAGCAGGTCGTACAGGTTTCCTCAAGAGGCCCAAGCAGTTTGAAAAGACCTATAGCCCTTAATGTACCAATTGTTTATTACACTAAAAGTAGGATATTATATAGACAATCACAAATTACTGGTATGCAGCATTCACAGTCTGATATCTTTTAGTTTGGCTTCAAAGTCCATTCAACAGACAAGTTTATATCAACACTCAAAGTTCTACTGAATCTAGTCATATATACTCAGATTGAGGACAACTCCACGTAAATCAGTAAACCTATGTGGACATGGGGAGGAACTGCAGACTCAAGAAGAACAAAAAGGACTTCGGTTGCGCCACACTGGGAACGAACACAGGACCTTCTTTCTGTAGGGTGCTCTGCACCGAGCTGACCCTGATCTGCCATCTACTCTTTGAATTAAGAGTTTCTATACTAGGTTAGTTTTTCTGTCACCCGTGTTCTCTGGGCTAGGTACTGGACACCAAACTTCACTGTCCCTTACCAGAACAACAGAGTAAGACAGGCAGTTGTCAATAAACACAATACATAAAGCTAATCACAACTGTAATATATTAAGATCTGAGAGAAAAGATAAGCCACGAGAAAAAGTGAAATCCTTTGTGGAAGCATAAAGGGAAGAGGCAAAGTCTAAGGTCTGCTGGACCTGCATAGAGTGGTATCATAATTCACACCAGCTTATTTCAGCTTTAAAGCTATTTAAAGCTTCTCTTTACTGGCTACCAGATGGCAGCATATACCTGTATGAGGATGATCCATATGATTAAGTGTACCTTAATATTTAAATCTTGGCTCATTTGGTTTGGCCCAATACAAAACATGACCTATTGTCGCATTTTAGTCCTAGTTTGCTTGCCGTTCACACTTGCGCGCTAATCATCATACCGAAATATGTCAACAAACAGACAGCTTTTCTGACTTTTAGCGACCAAACTTGCAAAACATTCTTAACTTCCACAACAATGCTATGTGCTAGGACAAAGAACACAAATAGCTCCTGCTAATTAATTCCAGTTTTGCACATACAAAAACAAATGGTGCCAGGACAGAGTGGTAAGGATGCCCATGTAATGGGCAAGGTTTGGATGTCACTACTACTCTGTAAATATACTGCTCACAAAAAAGGCATTATATTTAATATTTCATAATAATGAAATATCCCCTGGGTAAATCGTATTAAGCCTGGTAAATACAAGCACTCCTGTATTAACATGAGACAGTATTAAGTGCATAGTGCACTTTAAATGTGAGTAAAAAAAACTTGCATAAAACTACAGATTGGCAAAGTCATTTACTGAATAACTTACAGTAAGTGAAAAACAAAATTACTGTACGACTAAGACCCAAGTCACACGCTGACAACTTCCTCATCAGAATGCCTGTGTACTGTACTGTACATCTCTTGCTCAGGAATGTTCAGTGGACGGTTTCTGCTGAATGCTTATTTATGTGCATCGGATTTCCACTGTAATGTCGTCATATTGTAAGTCAGGCCATCGTAAAATGGGGAGGAACTGTAACTCATGACTTGCAGTAGATGCGTTATTGGGAGAGCAGCTATACTTGTGTCCATTTCGTTCATACCCTGTAGGATCCTACAAGTGCCATGATCACATATAGGCTCTCCCATCACAGCCTCCACACAAGCACAGCCTGGATGAGAGAGACCAGCCATGGGGGAAGGGCAGAAACAACTAATGCTTTTGTTAAAGGGGGGGGGGGGGCATAAGCCTTGGCATAAGCAAGCAGTCATTCTCTTCCATTGAATGCTGTATGGATAACAAACCCGACTAGCTATCACATTACATTACTTAATATATTACAAGTGGAAATTCTCTCATTACCAGAACAAACAAAACTAAACCATGCAGAAAGAAAACAAGGAAAACAAGGAGAACAACAGTCTAAAGGCACAGCTGCTAGACTGATCTGGGTACAACACTGAACATAAAGATATTTCTTTTATATATGTATTTATTTCCCATTTATACATGGGATTGTTCATCTAACAAAGATAAACCATGTTTACAGCAAAGAGCTAAAACATTTCATTGTACATTTCAAGTCCATCTTTTATTTATAATATATGAAACCTAATGCTCCGTGGTGTGCTAATGACCTAGGAAGTCTCTGGGAGCAGTGGGGATTACCCTTAAATCATTTAATTTAAATGAACTCCCTTCTTCTCTCCCTCTTGCCCCTTTTCTCGGCAGGAGGACATTGCCTCTGCTGTTATTCAAAGAGCAGCCCAAAACAGCCCTCCCACCTGCAGCACAAAAGGAGAGTGAAATTTCCTATTGTCCTCAGTGAAGAATGGAAAGAAAGACAAACAGAAAGGGCTGGAAGAAACCGATGAGTAAAACAGAATACAATAAGGACAATATGAGAAATGAGGACAGGAAGACAGAGTAAAGTAACGGATGACAGGAAAAGAATAGGAAAGTGAAGAAGACGTAGAGAACGAAAGAAGGCGAGGGAAGATGTGCATTCTTTCAGTCTTCGCACTTAAACAGAATGGCAATTTATATTTTTTAAATACAACCATATACTACCTTGTTAGATTAGCTGCTGTAGTACAGCAGTTACACTGACATACACAACAGAGCAGTCTCTGGTGCAAAAAGTCTTATTAAACTCACAACAGGTGAATTATTTGCGCTGAATCTGTGCTCCGCAGTACAAGAACCACATGTGGGTGGCAGTACAGTTGAGGGTTTGTTTCTATTAAAGAAGTAGATTCTATTTGTGGCAGAAAGCTAAAGCACTAAAACTGAAATGGAGCGCAAAGACGCAGTTCTTTTTGCTCCATTTCAAACACAGGAAATGCGCTGCTCACGAAAATTAGGGGATATTTAAAATGAATTTGAAGCGATTAAAATAAGAAGCATTTGTTTTTATTTCATTAAACAAGATAATCAGAAAAGAAAATGAAAAGTCAAAGAAAGTTGTTCGATTATGCAAATGAGATGCAGATTTAATTAGCTTGATTGAGTAGTAAGTGATATATTCATGGGGGTAAACAGAAGCATGTCAAACTGGATGAGAGTACCACACATTGACTGGTCAGTAGGTTTTATGGTCACCCAAGACTGCCAAAACACACTGACAGTGATGGGTCATGGACAGGATCAGATTGTCCAGCAATTCTTGTTGGATCCTCTTCATATTTATTTCGAAATATCTCCTAATTTTTGTAAGCGCGTATGTTAAATATGGTAAATTCTCAAAGTCCCATGCACACATAATTTCTGCAGGATTCTTCCTGCTTTCTGAACTTTATTGGAAGTACAGTACAAAAGAACATATGTTGTGCAAGTTTCTCATTTCATCATAGTGTTTTTGTGTGCATGACATAGGGACTGAGAAAGAGCAGGATAACACCTAGACCACGCAAGATATTTCAGGAAGATAATATCCTATCTTAACAAGTAAAAAAGAGATAATAAATCAGTGTATGGGCAACACTAGAGATGAACTGATACCAGTGTCAGGTTTGATACTATGCTCATGTACTTGTAAAATCACTGATACATGGCACCTGATACCAATTTACAGCAATGTAATGTGGAGTAGGTGGGTAAAAAAAAGTAGAGTCAGCAGTTAGGAAATATTTTAGCATCTGTGATTGTTTAGTACAGCTGAATGTTAAATGATGCAAGCACAATGTATTCATGTGTATTTCATTTTGTTATAGTCAGAAAGTGAGGAACATGTTATGAAAATAAAACGTTAAAAGTCACTGTCATGATATTATACTTTTTCTTTACTCTGTAATGGCAAGTACACAAATGCAAGTATGACAAAAAGTGGTATCGATCCACTCTTAGGCAACACTGCGATATCTTGACTATTTATTCAATACCTGGCACTCCAGAGTATCCCACATAGGATCACTAACTATTAGGGATGCAACGAACTCTGCATCCGCATCTCTGAAACTCTGGAATGTATCGCAGTTTAATCAAGCTCAACCCTAACTTTTTAAAATGTAACTTTTCTACTTTATTCCTCCAGATGAGGCAAGAATAATGATGGGACTAGAAGAATGGAAAGTGCCATTTTTGTCATGGCAGGGTGAAACAGTTAACCAACTTTGCATATGCAACAAATAGCTTAAATTATATAATGAGGGTACATTGAGAAAATAGTATCTGAGCCGTTCTTAGTAAAAAGTTTAAACAATGAATCGAAATTTTTAATTTTCTTGGCTGTATGTTTTGGGTCATTGTTGTGCTGAAAGACCAAGCCATGACCCATTTTTAATGTCCTGGTGGAGGAAAGGATGTTGTCACTCAGGATTTGATGGTACATGGCTCCATCCATCTCCCATTGATGCAGTGAAGTAGTCCTGTGCCCAAGAAGATAAACATCCCGAAAACAATGTTTCTACCTCCATGCTTGACAATGGGGATGGTGTTTTGGGTCAAAGTCAGAATTTCTCCTCCTCCAGCAAGTTGAGTTAATGCCAAAGAGCTAATTGTTGGTCTCATCTGACCACAGCACCTTCTCCCAATCACTCTTAGAATCATCCAGTTGTTCACTGGCAAACTTCAGACCATGCAGGCACTGGAGGATTTTAATCCATGACGGCGTAACCTGTTACCAATGGTTTTCTTGGTGACTGTGGTCCCAGCTGCCTTAAGATCATTAACAAGTTCCCCCTGTGTAGTTTTAAGCTGATTTCTCACCTTCCTCATGATCAAGGAAACCCCACAAGGAAAGATTTTACATGGAGACCCAGATCGTCATTTTGTATTTCTTCCATTTCTTTTACAATGCTACCAACAGTTGTCTCCTTTTTACCCAGCGGCTTACTTACAGTTTTGCCCATTCCAGCCTTGTGCAGGTCTAGGATGTACCTGACATCCTTAAAAAGCTCTTTGGTCTTGTCCATGTTGTAGAGTCTGATTGATTAATTGAGTCTGTGGACAGGTGTCTTTTATACAGGTGACAATTTAAGACAGATGGTTTTAATGCAAGTAACGAGTTTATTAGGAGCGTCTAACAGGTCTGTAGGAGCCAGAACCTGGTAGGGGATCAAATACTTATTTCTCTCTGCAAAATGCAAATTAATTGATATATTTTATACAATTTACTTTCCTGGATTTTCTTTTAGATATTCTGTCTCTCGCTGTTAAAATAAACCTACACTTACAATTATAAACTTTTCATATCTTTGTAAGTAAGCGAACTTACAAAATCAGCAAGGGATCAAATAATTATTTCCTCCACTGTATGCCCAGCTAAATGTGCTAAACCACAGCGCTCATACAGATAAGCTTACATTTCCCTTATGTTATTTAGTGCATGGTACATTTTTCTTTAAAAAAGATGTAAATTATCAATTACATTAAGCCATTTAGATTCATATTCAGATTCAGAAACCTTATTCATCCCCCAGGGGCAATTGAAAGCACGCAGAGCAACAATGCCAAGATATCATGTTTACCGTGTTCCTCTCTGTTCGGAGTTCGCCGAAGAGAAAATTTGGCTGAATATAGTTTGCCTATCTAGTAACTACAGTACACAAAGTATTGAGACCACGTGTAAACTAGAGAACCAGCAGTTTCACAAAACATATCACATGTACAATAAGCACAGAGGCGGGTCAAAACATGCCAAGGCATCACTAGTCCTGGCGAGGTTGAGAGTTCCTTCAGTACTGCCACGTTTTAGAGTAAATATGCAACTTCACAATGCAAACAAGTCTAGTAACTGAACATATTTCTTCCTTCCCATGGGACTGTTTCAACATCCTTATACAACAGAAATTAATCCAGGGATGAAAAGTTTTCAGAAAGAATGCCAACTCCATTTTGATCAACTATTTTTTAAAAGTCAATGATTTGTTTGTTGTGACAAAACAAAAACACTTTCACTACAGGCATTAAATTGAGGTGCACCTGTTAAGGAGGGGTGTGAGATGATAGGATATTTAAATGTCAGCCATGCACATATTTGATTTCTGCATGTGAGAGAACAAAAACAAGAACATGTGCTTCTGGTAAATTGAAATTTGTTTTTGTTAATGTGTGGTTTGAATCCTCCAGTGACAAATGTAATTTGTACTTGTTCACGTAACATTAGAATAAAAAATAGATAAAGACAGACATATGGAAGAATGCACAACATGAATTCTGATTAGGGGCCATGGCGTAATAAAAAGGTAACAAAAGCACTGAGATGAAGAGGGTAGAGTTGATTCCAGCATGACTCTACAGCGCTTGTGTTTCTGTGGTCGATTCATGTACCCAAACTGCCTCTTAAAAGCAGGCACACACTTGTTTCATCTAATGACAGTTCAAAACAAATGACAACTTATTGAAATGTGAAAGCACTTTTGTAAGTCGCTCAGGCTAAGGGCGTCTGCTAAATACTGTAAATGAAAGTGAAAAAAAAAAAAAAAAAAACACACAAAGGTAGTGAGACTGAGCACTGAATGACAGGAATGACACACTCAATTTGGTAGGCATGTGGGTGTTCCCCCCCCCAAATAAAAGTTCAAATTCAAAGTGGGTTTGAATGTCAATCTTCTCTTATGGTTCATGTGGTTCGCCACATACAGTGGTGCTTCAAAGTTTGTGAACCCTTCTCATTTTCTATATTTCTGCATAAATATGACCTAAGCCTCAAATGATTTTCATCTGAGAGTAGATAAAAAGCTTCCGATTAAACAAATGATACAAACCATATACTTGGGCATTTCTTTATTAAGGGAAATAATCCAAAAAGACAGCTCTGTGACTGACAAAAGAAAGTAAACTTCCAGAAATAGCAGTTAATTCAATGGCCTACAGTAGTGATGAATTACTAGCTTTCTTGGTTGGTGTAAAACTGTGACCTGAGTGGTGTCAGTCAGAGACTTTGCTTATATGTGTACCCTTGCACTATTTGGTAAAAGTCATGGCTGTAATAAAGTGCAATTTGATTGATATTTTGGCCAATGCCACAAAGTTAGAGCAAGAGAGAGAATGGAACCAGATACCAGTCAACAGCCCCTGCTATCTTTCTTTAGCAAACGTTTCTGTTTGCTATCATTTATCATTCTTAGACAGATAAAAATCTAAATCAATCAGTCATATAAAAAAATCTGAATCAGCCCAAAAAATGCTGCAACTCTATTTAAAGATAAATAAAATGAATGGCCATGTCAAAGTCCTGACCTTATAGTGAGCAATGAAGCAAGCAGTTCATGTAAGCAAAACCACCAACAAGCCAGAGCTAAAGTGCCATGCATTGCATGAAATGGCCTAAACGGACTATCCTGCTACAGCGCCACCAACCAACAAAAGAAAGACTTGTATTCTGTCCAATATTAACTATACACCTGCTATACAGTTCATGTGAGTCATTAACTTTTTTCATTGTTGTGTTTCTTTGGTGAAATCGCCAAGAATAGCAGCATTTACTAAAAGGAATAAATCAATTAGTAATACTTGAAAATATTACAGTATATTATAATCACATTACCATACAGTTATAAATCAAGACATTGATAGCTTGTGTGGTCACTTCCTAACCAGCTTTCCAAAACAAATTTCTAAAGCCATTGAAGACCATCATGTTACTTATAAAATGTGGTCTGAGTTTCATCCAAGTCATAATAACAGAGATTCTGCCTAAACTACTAATATACACAACTGTACTTTTCATGTCTTTATTGAACACCTAGATGAAAGAGGCATGCAAGTCCTTTATTTAATGACTGCTTTGCTGTTACTGCTGGAAGACTAGAATAAGCCTGGTTTATGCTTTCATTTGAATAGGCTTCCAAAGGTTTTTAAAGGCTTTAATAGCTGGAGTCAGAGTAGTTTCAAAATTTTCAACCTGTCCTGTGAAATCAAAAAATGTCCTACGTGTCCACAAACTAATTATTTAGAAAAACTAGCATTTAAATGTTATGGATTTTGTCAGTCATACTGTAGTGTTGTAAAAAAATACTGGTGCTTCTCGGTAATAACCGAAACATGCATATTATGCTAACTAACTTAGGAGTTGGGAACAAAAACACTAAATGACACCATTAAAAGGGAGCATATAATAAGCAGTGAATATAATAACGTGTGGTTTGTACAGCGCACATATGACCACTACAACATCCAGTTCAACTACGTCCTGTTCGTTTAAGAACAGTGATCGCTCCATACACTGCCAGGGCACACAGACTAGCAGGACATGAGCAACAGATACTAAGCCACTGACGTGAATCAGAACATTTTCCTGGTTTATTATCCATATTGTGGTTTCAAATTCATGTTGCCAATTTTGTAACTGCATGAATATGAAGTTAACCGCAAACACTATTGAGCAGCGGCCGATATATTCTTTGCCGATATATGGGTGTTTTTTTTAAGTTATGAGCATTGGTCCGATATTAGAATTTTAGCTGATATTATAACCCATATTTATTATATATTTGCATATGAACATTGTTTTTTCTTTAGTTATACATGCAGCTTCACCATTTCTTGGAGCTTCACAGTCATAAACTTATTCATACATTGAATTGTTCTTGTTGCTCCCCGTGATGATTAAAGGCTAAAAAAATTATTCTTACCCTTTTTAAGGAAGGTTAAAATATAACATTTAATATTTTTATGCTTATTATTAATATGTTTTTCTTATTATTTAAATGAATTACTGATCCATGTTTGAACAACAGTTCATATATAGATCATAGTGTGAAAGTTTCTTAAATGTAGAAAGGTTAAAGTATTGTCTTTTCAACATCGGTGTTGACCATAATGTAAAAAATCAGTTATCGTATCGGCCTGAGGAATTCAAGATTGGTGCATATTCAGGAATACTGTTGCCATTAATTGGTGTACTTTAAGGCAGGTGGTAAATGTCCCAAAGTAACATCCTCACGAATGCCAGGATCCTTGCCCAAAGCATCACACCGTTAATGTTGATTCACTTTTCCTGTCAGTTGTTCTAATGTTATGGCTGATCCATATACCTATCATTATACATAATTATGTGACATGAGTAGCGATCCCAGCTGGTAATTAGGATATCTGGTAATTACACACGCGTCAGAAAAAGTACATGCCATGTTGTAGTCTCTAACCGAATTTGACTCTAATATTGTTTACCACAGCAGCTGTCAGAGTCATGTACTTAGCATACATACATACCCATGTTTAGAATAATTTTCAGTGTTTCAAATTAAATGAGCTGTGTAGTGACTTGAAACACCAGGTTGGGGATTTCCACAAATGTAATGGAAATGGAAAAAACACATCATCTTTCTTTTATCGACATTAAATTATATAGAGATGTATTAACAGATATTTACCAAGTAAAATAAATCCAGATCCATGCTTGTCAAACATGCGTTTTTACAGTAACTTATGACAAATTCTTTTCACTGTGTTAGTAACTCAGTTCATGTAAGTCTAAAATTAATAAACAATCTCTTTATCAGTGTCTATCAATTATAACTACAAAAGCTGGAAATAACTAAAGACAAACAAAGTATTCTGTATATAATTATATTCCCTCAAATATATTATTTTCTCAGCAAACAGTAAGGGTTTCCCAGGAATGTCTGATAGATTGCAACACTTCTTTGGCCTGCTGGGTTGCCAGATTCATCGGCATTCGAGCATTTTTGTGGACAGCCAGGAAGCCAACTTCGGCAGCCTACAAGTGTGCAGGATCTACAGGCACATCTGTGCCACAGGATACCATAGAGAATATCTAGGACTCCAATTGCCAACCGTGTCTCATCTTGTATCAAGGTAGGTGCAGCCTAAGCAGGTACTACAGCCTCCTCAAAATAATACAGTTTTCCCCCAATAAACATTATTTCACATAAATATCATAACCACCTAAATACATTGCTCACAAAAACTAGGGGATACCTCAAAATAAAATATCCTAATTACATTCATGCACATGAAGTTTCATTGGTTTCAAACTCCTCCTGGGTGAATTTTTAAGTCAGGGAATGTATGTGGGTGCATACATTTTTTTCTTGGTTATTTAAAATATTGTGAAACTATAAACGCTTTTACCTAATTTTAAAACTGTCTATAATAATTCATTCCAATTGCAGAGACTGAAGACTTTGTTTAAAACAATTTAAGAAAAAAGTGTATTGTTTTGCACTGTTTACACTTATAAAAAATTAAAATCACAAGAAAAAGAACTGTATAGTGAATCAAATTGTAAGCGGAATGCATTGTTACATCCCTAGTAATTATCATGAACTACACATAAAAATTATTATTAATATTTCAGAGTATGGTCGTATTACCCCGTTCAACAAACAAACCAGAAGCTTCCTTAACTTCTGCAAGACTCAGGTTAGTGTGTGTGAAAATAATGCTGCCTCTGAAGGCCATTTTATGAGGACTTATAAGACAGTACCTACTACACAACATTAAAACGAGAAGGACTGCAGCTATCGATTATTTTAGCAAACGAGTATGCTAATGATTATTTCATTACTCAAGTAATTGCATAAGAAATGCTTTTGATTTATTAAAGGGCGATAGAAAATATAAGATCAAAAAAGACATGCCTCTTAAAACGAACAGCTCGCTTACATTGTACAAAAAACACTGCCTTTAATTGTGTAGCTGAACATATAATAATGTAATTTGCTGAAATAAAATTGCTTACAATGTTAAAGAATTGTTCTGCACTTGCTGCAAACTAAACTATTTGACTGATTTGATGCATTTAGACTCCAATTGCTACTTTACACCAAATCTAATGTTTTGCTTTCTGGTGTATTTGATGCCTCACTGTGAGAAGAGTAAGTATGTGTATGTGAGATTATGATTACAGTAATACCGCAAATTAAGCTCAGGACTTAAATTCTGAACATACTCTTGACCCATTGCTTTCTCTCCATTTTACAATTGACACCGCCTCCTTCACATCACCTGTCTGCAGCTTAAATGTGTTGTGCCACAGTAAAAGTTGTCCGTGTGAAACATGGCATGCTAGACTGTAACTATAATTAAACGACGCTTCCATGCAAAGAATCTGAATCAATGATCTTTTGTATACAAAATACTAGATATTCTCGAGGAATCATTTCAGCCCTAAACTAAGAGCTTTGCACATACCGCAGCGAAACCAGTAATACAATGTGGTTAAACTACAGCAACAGATTTACCAAAGCAGGCTAACATGCCCACGCAGACACGGAGTTAATCACACCAAGGTCTACATTTCTGCGTTCAAATTTTGTGTCCCTAACATGATGACAAAAAGGAAAATGGTGAGGCAGCAAGCAATGTGTTCCTAACAGAAGAATCGGGCCCTTGCTCTGCCTAAACACTTCAGCAAAGTGCACACTGAAGAGTTTGCTGGTTTGCATTCCAAACCAGAATCAAATGAGACTCAGCGCTGCTCTGAGTCATATGTAGTACACAGGCTAAATTCCACAAGCCCTATATCCTCATGAGTAACAACACTGGAACAAACAGCTTAAACGTTTTAAGTTGTTTACTTTAACAGCATCAATTTTATTGCTCATTCAAAATGATGCAGGCTGGTTAGAACCAATGAATGATACTTTTTCTACACCTTTAACTTCAAACAAACCAAAACAAAAAGATATATTACCAAAGCAACTTCTGGCCTACTTAGAACACTCAGAGAGCAACCTTTAGCAGCAGGACACCATGTGCTCACAAGTCATTCATGTAACTCGTGTAGCTTTAGGAACAAAGCTTCATTGTCTTGGGGAAGAGAGTAGGTATGGCTAAACATCCTGTGACTTTCCAGAGAATGCAGTCATCCCCTACTCATACTTTCAAATGCTGGAAGCTATAAAACGACCTTTAAGTCTTTGGTCAGATGGAAACCGGCTTATTAATTGTCTGTTACATTTACTGCATTAAGCGTATGCAGCTATCCAGAGAGGCGACTTACAACTGATACAATTTTAGTATGTATAATCTAACCTATGGGAAAGTGGCAGCTGAACTCAGTACCATCCAGTCAGTTAGTTAGTTAGTTAGAATAACCTAGAACACTGTGCCAACACAGTCACAGAAACTTGACAGGCAGTACTCAGTAATGGCCATTATATTAGATACAGAAAAGGTCGTTCAGAAAGCAAAACTAGGGTTTTAGCCATTTACTAGCAAAGTGTACCTAATAATGTGACAGTTAAGTGTAGGTGGAACGCAGAAAACCCCAGAATGAAAAATTAACAGCGATAACCTTAACTAGGCAATAATCCGTAGCATTTCTCATCTCATCTATGAGAACATCCTGCTATTAAACAAAGTATTCAATCATTGTCATCTTATCATAGACAATCTTCCCACAGTCTTGACAGGTTCTGGCAGTTTCATGTGCTTCATTGTATTACTGGCAGCAGAACGTGGTCACACCCATCAAATGAAAAGCTCATGCAAAGTTCTGCATAAAAAGTTGCCTTTTAATGCTGATCTAGAATCCAAAATCCTTCAACGTACTCTCAGAACATCCTCTAGCCCCAAGCTTCAGAACAGGACTGGCTCAAATAAGGCAAAAGCTACGCCTAAGCGGACGTACACATGACACTAAAACTTTATTTGGTTCAGGTGCATATCTAGTGAAAGAACAATTATTTTCAAAAAAAATTTCAGACAGCACAGCTAATGAATGGTTACGTCAATATCTGTGTTAGTTAAGGCTTGCTTATACTGTAAAATAATCACAGAACAGAAAGAACAGTTAAAAAGGCTCAGGTTACGTTACAACAGAAAACAAGAGATTTCACAGTCTCACTTGTGTGAAACTAAGCCAGAAAAACAACATTAAGAAAACAATTACAAGTCAAAGCACACACAATGACAATGTACACTGGGTCGAGCACATCTTTCACCAACTCTTAAATCCTAAATACAGACACACAATACTCTAATGTTGACAGCTCCAAAATAAGAGCTAAGACAAAAGCAAGTTCCCTTTAGTCTTGTGCTGGGAACATCAGATAAGCAAGTGGCCATTAGAGGGTCATTACACTGTCAGATCTTGCCCTTATCAGACAAGATAAGGACCCAAGTAGTGCCACAGGACTGTCAATTTGGCTCAGAAATGAAATGTTCCATGCACTTTTCTGTTTTCACTATTATTTTACAGTCTAAACTACTAAGAATGAAGTTTTTATGCATGACTGTTCATTTTGGCAATTGATTTTGATTTAGTCTTCAACGTCTGACAAGCAAGTACAGGGTAAGTCAAAAAACACAGGGCACAATTTTATTTGAAAGAAAAAAGGGAAAATGGCATATCTGATTACCCCAGCAAATGTTGAGGGGGGTGGGGTTATAGGGTTAGGGTAAACACCAATTTCACACAGAACTGCTGCATCCTTTAAATGGGGAATTAGGTAGTTTAACATATTGGTTTCGTCCTAAATATAACTCCAGGCTAGTGACAAACTCCAGGCTGTGCATCTAAAAACCCTTAAATGGGAGTAAATTATATAAGACTAATTTCTCTTGTAGATTAGTCATGTAACACAAGAACCTTTTATTTTAGCAAATGGGTGCAATGAAACAAAGAGTGAAACATTTAAAGGGGTCTGAATACTTTTCGTACCCACTGTATTCAATTAGGCAATGTTCTATTTCTAATGCAAGCATTTACAGTGGAAAAAATAATTACCCTTTGAATGAAGCAGCGGTTTGAAAAGCTGAAGTAAAAGAAGAGTCCAGCAAGTAAATGGTAAAAAAAAAATGCATATTAGTCCTGACTTACATTATTGTGTTATATGATAACATCACATATTGGCCCTGGGCTAGTGCTACCCAAGATTTCTGTTAGGATAATGTGATGACAAACAGTACAACTGGTAACATAGTCAAATGTCAGGATTTTATATCTTGTAAACCCCTAGGTTAGGGTTAAGCAAACTGGCAGCCTTAAGGGAAAACAGAAATGTGGTTTGTGCAAAATGTTACGGTGGAAGGTACTGACAGACTCTCCAAAACAGCAACAACACATTCCACAGCTCGCTATTATTCTCACTTCCTGTCTGCCATGGCGCTCCCAGCACATAGGAATCAACAAGACAAACACACGTCAACAAATGTCAGAAGAGGTATTCCAGGTCTTCCTGTTCTGTCTAAAAAGAAGCAAAGAAAGGCAAAAAGTACTGCCTATAAAGTTAAATAGTGTCTCAATACCAAAGCACTGTATATACCAAACCAAAGTAATACACACACAGGCATACACATACACATCAGGCTCAATGGCTACGTAGTACTTGGGTACAAAAATGTCTGAGAAGGATTTTAGAAAAGCCGGAGACACGATAATATAAAGAATTATTTACAAAGCATTTTTACACAACAAATTTTTTGTACCTCACTCAGAGCCCATTTTTCCAAATCCTGCATTCCTGGCTGTAATAATATATGAATAAATTACTCGTACAATGTGAAATATAAAGTCCACATGTAGTGTAAAGGAAGCACCTGGAATTTGAAAGCTATCCTATATTTAGAATAAAAAACAGAGTACATAAATACACAAAATTGTGTGCACCAAGATCACATCAATGTTTTTTTCCAAATCTACTATTGTCAACTTTTGGTGAACCCATGCTACTTGTAGCCTCAGGTGTAGAGCTGCAACTATTGATCATTTTGGTAGTCAACTTATATGTCGATTATTTTTTCGATTAGTCAATTACCGTTTTTGTCATGCCTTTTATCTCTGCTTCCTGTCAGCATGGCTTTTACTCTACTGCATTGACCTCACCAGCTCAAAGCTGCATACCTGTAAATATCACCCTGTTGGCCAGTCTCTGCTTTAATACAAGATCCCATAGCAAATTAATTCCAAAACTAGAGTGTCATATGAGTGTCAGATGTTTTGACAGATAATTATAGTTAATGTTTGTTCACCTTCTCTTTTGAAGGAATTTTCTACCATTAAACAGAAGGATAGTAGCAGAGGCTTGCTTGTGTCTGCTTCTGCATTCTCAGCAGAGTTAACTTTAGCTTGGACAAATTCCCCATATTGAGATGTGATGCTGTTATAAATGTCTTATTATTGTTCTGAGTGTTGTTACTCTCATAATGCATACTGCAAACGTTTTATATTTCTGCCAGTTACTAATCCCACAGCCGAAAACAGGCCAATTGGTGATCTCTAGCCAAAACCTACACAGTCCATCATCAGGCACATGCATTCACTAGCTTGAACACTTGTAACAGCGCAATGAAAAATAGGGAGGGAAAGACAAGGTAACGCACCTCCCATAAATCGCTGATTAACTATTGCACTTAATGCATTCGCTGATATATCTGGAATAGGGTTATCTTGGTAAACACCATCCATGAGACCTTGCTTCCCCACACAGAGTAACATTAGACATTACTGGGTGTTTTAGATATTCATGCACCTTTTGGTATAAAACAAGATCCTTCTCAGCACGACTCGAGTAGCAACAGTGTCACCATTCAACATGTTCATCTTCATTACTACAGAATGCAGTACTGGCAGACTGGTAGCGATACTGTTCCCAGCAGTTCCAGTAGTGCACTGCCATTACAAATAAACGTGTCGACACCGAAATAGTAGGATCATTTTCATATTCTGCATTGTCAATTACTTTGACCAGTTGTTGCAGCCCTACCTAGTCACCTGTTCTTAGCTGACAAAAGAGGAACCCAGTGTGGAAAGTGCTGCCAAGTTCGAAGTGAGCATGCATTCATAGATGCTTTTCTAGCACCAACTACCAGACGGTATTCAAAGTCACTCAAATCAGCTTTCTACCTCCATTCTGATACTCAGGTTGTTTAGCAGGTTGTCTTAACCATGTCTACAATCCTGAGTTTATTGGCTGATTAGGCATTAATGTTTACCTTTAAAATGTACCCAAGTGGTTTGTGAGTATGTATATTCAGAAATTCATGCTCATCCCAGAAAGGTACAAAGCAAAGCATAATTGATTAATCTAGCAAGGTTTTCTTTTAAATAAATTAGGTGATTAATCTTTGGACCACTTAAACTAGACCAGGTAAACTAGAAAAAAAATATGATTAACAGAGAAATGAATTTAACCAAAATAAATATCAAAACAGTCTCACTAATATTTCAAAAAGCTATTACACTAACTCTTAAAAACAAAACAAAAAAATTATGCACTGCAGGGTATTATTCTGTAACAGAAAATAGCCCAGTATCTCTGCCCCACCATAAAATCAATCAAATTAATGTATTGTAAAATGTAAAATGATTAATCCACACTGCTTTACCTCCTGAAACCGATACAAATTAAGCTAATTACAATAATGATAATAACAGTGGACAAATCAGTCCAATTTCCTCATCACTGCTGTGCTACGGTCCTAACAACAACAACAACAACAATAATAAATACTATTTGCCAGACACCTAGCCAGAAATTCTAGACATCAAATTTAATTTTAGATTGCTGTGATGCAAATTAATTCAATCATCACAAGTAATGGCAACCCTTTCCTTGAACTAGAGGATCAGCACTTTTTAATTAGCACATGACAATGTTAGGACATAATAATTATTTCTTTAATCACTATATAATACGCAGTTAAGGGAATCACTGGAAATTTTCTGCATCAGTATGTGGCAGGGAAGTAACCAAAACGTTACTGTACAGTCTGTAACGTTAATTTAAGCCATGGTCTAATTCAAATATGACCATTAGAGTGAATAAAAAAAACGGGCAATTAACAAAATCTGATGGTGCCTTGTGTAAAGTTGCATTACCAATACAGCAGCGGAGCAGAAATCCCTTTCAACATGGCGGTGATAAAGAAACACTTACAAGAACTATTTTTAGTTCCTACTACTAACATGATTGAATTGGGATAAAAAGTAAACAGGACATATGGCGCTGCATAGTTCAGGGTTCATGTGCAGCAGTTGTGCTGTTGTGAGGAGTCTTTTCCTATTTACAAAGCTTACAGTGCACAGCATTTAATACTCCTACACTTTAGATGAGGGTCAAGTGCTGATACCTCTACAGATTCAAAAGAAGGGTTCTTTTTACTGTAACATTATCATTATTGTTGGTGCTGCTGTGTTCAAAGTTAAGTTTAGGGCTGTTCTGAGTATTTCAGAAACTGCTGGTCTAGTGGAATTTTCACATGCAGCACATGCAGCTGTCTCTAGGGTTTACAGAGCATGATCTGAAAAAAAGAAATCTATGGTCTGAAAAGTATTAAGCGATATTCAAAGAGAAAATGCCTTGTTGGTGGCAGAGGTCAAAAGAGAATGGGCAGGTTGGTTTGAGATGTTCGAAAGGCAACAGTAACTCAAATAACTAGTCATTACAACTGAGAAATGAAAAAGAGAATTACTCCCAACACTTCAAACCTTGAACCAAATAGGCTGCAGCAGGTCACAGGTCCAACCCAGAACTAGCAAGGTGTACCTAATAAAGTGGTGCAAAACAATAGCTGCATATAAAGGGGTAACACCAGCAACGTATTGAAACTTACAAATACAAAATGCCACAACTACATCCTCAGCACTGCCTCCCGACTCAAAAGCTGTCTCGAGTTAAAGTCAAGTCAACACTCATTATCATTCTAAAAACAAGTCTGTAGTTATTAACTCCAGGCACAGCATTGTTTCCGTCATCAGCTTGCCTGGGCAAAGCCAGAGGGCATTAATTCCCTCTCTCCTCTGGCTGGCTTGGGATAACGTGCCGCCATGGACTTTCCCGCCTAGGACGCAGGATCTTTCAGCCGCTGTGTGTACTGGACTAAATGCTGCTGATATGCAAGTTTTTACGTTGTTTAATTTATCTGTTAATATTTATTTAGTTTCTGTTTTTGAACTATTACTACAGACTTAGTTAACTAAATAAATCCTTTTTTTATTGTTACATATATCAATTGGGTTACATAAGGAGGATGGGTCCCTTTTTGAGTCTTGGTTCTCCAAAGGTTTCTTCCTTATGAGAATTAGGAGTTTACCCCTGTCATTGTCATCTTAACTTGCTCAATTTGTGATTGGCCCTAGACATTATAAGACAATCTAAAAATGTAAAGTTGCTTTGAGACAATGCCCCACTGTAAAACTTATTAATAACACAGGAAACCATTTAATTTCTGCAAAACGTAATAACAAAATAACTGATGAATCTTTTCACAGCTTTTTATTTTTTGGTACCGAATTGTGGCTAGTATCAATGAGAGTACTGAAAATGACTGGCATCTATAGATATCAATAACATATCAACAATACCCATCAGGAACAGATTTCTACTATAAATACAAAATTCCCCTATTAGGGGCTGTGGTGGACTATTTGCTAAGGTACTGGACTATGGCGCAGAATGTCCAGGCTTCAAATCTTACCCCTGCTAAGATGCCACTGCTGTGTCCTGGATGAACCTTAATCCACAACTGCTTGAACAGCATATACTGCAAAACACTATATATTTAAAATATAGGTTTTACTGCGGATTTTGCCCCCCCACCTGCTATAACAGCCTTTTTTCATCTTTCCATTAGATTATGAAACATGACTGTCACTCAGGATCTCAATCAACGTTGTCAAATCAACTCTCCATGAACTGTGTTTAAGGACAGAAGGTCAGAAGGTTTATGAACTGACTGACTGAATCACCAGGGTATTCAGTACAACCCCAATACTACCACCGATTGTCTATAGAGAATCCAGAAACATACGCTTTATATTATGAATTTGTTACAAGCAAGTGTTGCTGAAACTGCAGAGATCAGCAGTAAGAGATGTCTTCAAACTTTTGTCTATTTAGTATAGTTTTGGCACTTTTGTACATGTTCACTTCTCAGGTAAAACCTTACAAATGTATGGTCAGTCCGACTTCAGTGTTTGAGGTCTGGATAGTGAGTGAGACTGAAGAGCACAACTTCTTACAGAACTATATTTAGCTAGCATGTTTATTCTGCACATCGGGGGCTCCAGGAAGCAGCACAGCCTCACCAGGAATCTACTTTGTTAATGTTTAATTTCAGTGGTGTTCAGAAGATATTGCTGGGTGATCGCGTCAACTTTCAAATACTCCAGGGAGTAGCCAGTGGTATAGCATTACCCCCATGGCATCAAAAGAAACATGAAACAGCATAGCTAGGTTGTGTTTTCTTTTCGATACCCACCCATGTTATTTTGCTTATTTTATATTTTGTATATGTATCCTATTAAATTCTGGTTAAAAATGGCATGGGTATTGTAAGGAAAAACAAATGACAGTAAAACAAACAACATTAAAAGTTATTGCCTTAAAGATGGGTCTCTCAGGAAGTCTACTAAGTGGTACTAAAGGGTCACCAGTATGTTTTGCAAAACATATACCAACTCAAACATGAGCCAGTAAAAACTGATAACACTGTATAGCGCACTGATGGACTGTTTGGCACTAGCACTCTCTTCATGTGGACCTGACTTAAATCTCGTGATCATGAAAACAGGGTTCTGAAGGAGAGTTTCAGATGTGCAGCTTGTGTGTCAAAGGGACAACAAGCAGCTTCAGTCCAGAACACACCTCTAACGTTTAGCCCAGGAGTAATTCAAGTTCAATTTTTGCAAAGTTGCTCTACAACATAGGCTACCACTGATGGCACAGGTGAGCTTTCGTCTTGCTTGCTGTATTAATAAACTGTTGCACAAATGCAGTGACAGCATAACTGGCACCAGGTAAAAACACCAATCTGTGTTTTGAGAAAACAATTTCAGTTTGTGAATGACATTTATTGGTGAAGGATAACATGCCTCTTCTGGCTTAACTGAGAAATCATGTAAATCCTACAGAACATATTTTCTTACTTGTGCTGAAAGCGCTGATGTGGCAATCCAACCTGCTTTCGACAACCAGACACTCCTCTATTTGCTAACTCAGCTCACGTTTTCCTTGACAAACAAGATCAAACTAACAAAAGCTCACAGAAGGCCAGGTTCTTTGGACACACAGTTCCGGTTTGTTTGGAAACACAGAGAGAACGCTACTACAAAAGTTTATTATTAATTATGAGGAACAAGTAATCTACTTTTAATATGTGTGTGTTGTTTAAAATCCGCATTACGTTCTGTGAATCAGGACAATACCCAAAAATGGCCGTCGATTGGACATTACCATGGTCACATATAGTTCATATAAATAATAGAACAAAATTAGTGGAGAGCCAATACAGTCATTCTTGTATTTGTACTGTAAAAATGTGAACGAAAAGGAAGTTACCATATTGTGTTCTACCTTCAAGACTGTGAATTTCTCTTCTGTCAGCAGGTGTCACAAGAGTTCATTCATACTAGTTTCCTGTCATTCATATCTGAATTAGATGGATATAATACAGATAATTTATTTCCTAGAATAATTCTTAAATCCTCGGATGTGAAACTGAACATACCTTGATGGGATGGACGCTAAACATTCCATACCTGTAGATGGTCCTCGTTACTAAACTGCTCACAAAAATCAGGGGATTTTTCAAAATGAAAAGGTTCTACTAGTGTAGGTACTGTTATTTCCATTCTTTATTTTTCCATTACTTCACTATACATTTAGAGAGAGAATTTTAGAGAATTCTGTTTAATAACTGCATTCATTTTGCAAATGAATCTCAAAAACCAACCTGCAAAATGATTATATCATAATAAATATTGGGGTGTATGATCTTTTGTCAGACTGAACACCACTACCTGAGCTGTTTTGATTTATGTTTTGGGATAAGAAAAAAAAACTGCAATTAGCCAAGACAGTCAGCCTTGTTATCACATGATAGACAGCTTACATTACGTTAACATGTAATCAACAGCTGAAGCACAAACAGTAAGTTAAAACCCCATGATTTAATGCATGCAGTGTTTGACAACAAAACTGAAAAAGTGATACTTACATCCTGCGTTGCAATCATTTGTTTAGTTGTTAATAAATGGGTTTTACACATCTGACAGTGTCTACCGCCAAACAGTGTCCTACAACCAGTGCTTGGACCCCTAATTAATGGTGCATAATTACACAGTCCGTGTTTGTGACTGATACAGAGGACAATTAGCAGGCTGGTGTGTTTGGGTACATGTCGATGTCAGTCCTGCTAATAAAGGTAGAAGGAATCCACAGATGCTGCAGAGCAAGCATGCCGAATTTCTCAAATTAGCTACATTCAAAGAGCACAGAAATAATGTTAGGGCTGCAATACAATTCTCTGTCATTTGCACTACACTTACACAAGAGAGAAGGGCAAGGATCGCACGGAGGAACACACTACACCTCCATAGCTACCACAAACCCCCCACACCCCACCCCTCCCAAACCTTTCTGATTACTCACCCAAACTTCCCTACTTTAAACATGGCCAAGTACTTCTGTGGAGCAAATGGAGGCACTCCTGAAATTTGAATTTGTGTCTTCCAAAATTCCAAAATAGCCACAGTTGGGTCCCTGAGCAAGGTTCTTAACCCTGCTGTTGTATTCACCTCCCAGCCCTTACTTTAGTGTTCCCGGTCAAAATTGACCGGTCTGTTTTAATTGCTTTTAAATTAGCACAAAAACCATTTTTCATCAACAAATTTTTATTCAACATTGCTTAGCTGTAAACAATGTCTCAAAGTAGTGTGTCACATGAATTTGTAATGTAAAAAAAAACAAAAAAAAACAATCAACGTGTGTGTGTGTGTGTGTGTGTGTGTGTGTTTGTGTGTGTGTGTATGTGTTCATGCACATGAGTGGCTTGTGACACTCAGGTCAGAGTGGGCCTTGCAAACA
>JAUZSU010005573.1:0-11376 GCA_034780255.1 Parotocinclus maculicauda
TTCCTGGTGCTACCTAGCCGGGATGTAGCTTCTCTTTCGGGGAGCTACTCAGAGAGGCTAGCTTGTCCAGATACTCCCAATTAGCCCTCTTGTGCGAGCTTCTCAAATGGCCTTTGAGATTCGTGGGGTTTTTCCCCTTGAGAAGTATTCCACATATTTTCTCACCTGTTTCCACTACAAGACACTTGCTTTTATCATTTTCGCAGTCATATTCAAAAGAAATTCCATATAGGACCGCTTTCTCCCAACTTTTGCTGACGTCATTTTTCAGGCTAGCACGGTGAGCATCAACAAACTGTAAACAAGCAGGGCCAACAGGCAAGGTAACATAAAACTGTCCAAAAAAATCGATTTCACATCAGTTCTTAAGGCTTATAAATAAATTGACAAACACGAAAACAAAGGGTATTCTATCTGTAATTTCAGTACGTTTTAGTTCGTTTTGTAAACACATAATACAGTTTCAGTTAGTTATCCATTTTTTCTTTTAATTGTTGTTTTTATTTATTTCAGGTAACAAAAATGTTTTTTTAATTTTAGTTTTCGTTATTTAGTTCGTTTTCGTTAACGCTAATAATAACCCTGGTACCAACCCACTCCACTACACCCGTAGTTCTTTAGCCTACTGCCTAAATATTCCAGGCTGGGCCTACAATCACTAATAGGTTTTTGGGAGTGTGGAAATTATTAAATATTTTCACCATTTTCCCCAAATTTCTAAAATTCTTACGACTTGGTTCTCATAATTATACAGTCTATAATTTAATCATTTAATTTGTAATGCAACCTTAATGTATGGTTACTGGTGAGCGGGAACCCTTTGACCTCATACCTCATGCTTATTGATCCCACAAACTTCCTAATAACCATCATACCACTATGTTTGCTACTCATTTTAAAATGCTTTTCATTAACAAATATTTGTAATAATATTCATTAGTGTTAGTAATCTAACATTTTTATAATCTTAGCGCATATGTTATCACATGATAATGGACAAAGTTATGCAAAATAACAAAGAATTTTGGGTTTCTATGACATTTTGGTGTGGAGTCTCAATCTCTAACCATTTTAATACATACACAAATATACAGCCAAGCAAATGCAGTACTTTCACAATATCTTATATACAGAACAGATACAAGGCTTTTCATAATGCATTGATGGTTGCTTGACTTGTCATCTATCACAGCTTCATGTGACTGGGTAGGCGGTGGAGTTGAGGGTAATTATTGGAGCGTAGCATTGTGTTGTATGTGTGTGAGTGTTGCCACATACGGATGTATGGGCTGTCATGGGGCGCCACTGTGGTGTGTTGTGACCGTTGCTGATATTTTCCTCTGCGGAAACAGCTCCCGTTCCAGCTCTCAAAGCAGACAGCAGGCTCACGTCCCAGCCTGAGAAAATGCCTCCTAACCTTGTCACACACAAGCAGCACAGTTTATTCTATAGGCAGTTCTGCTCAACAACGCACAATAGCATGCATATTTACATTCTGCATACACAAGGTTGTAAATTGTACTGAAACAACATGTTGTAATCACTGACATAAAATATACATACCAATAATTTATTTAAGTAACCATAATAAGGCATTTGAAATAGAAAATGGCACAGTAAAGTAACATACATGTGTGTAAACTTTATTAGATGTATATGAATGAATTTTTATGTATACATCTAAAACTATTATTCATGTGACAATTTAAAACTGCTTTGAATTTCTTGATTACAATATCATGATAATTAAATGAAAAAGCAGCATTTGTCATTTAGGAAATTTCCCACCTAATACTGACTGTAATGTCAGAACATATGTATATATGTACATATGTAGATTTCATTAGTATCATACAGCTAAATAAATGAGATGCAACATGGGGAGCAACCGCAAATTACAGAAGCATGATATGCAACTGTTGGAAATATGCAGTGACTATCCTTTCAGAATATGCTGACTTTAGTTATGCTTCTAGAAATGAGAACAGAAGGATTTGCAGTATACAGTACGAGGCAGCAGTAAATTACAGAAGCCTCCTACATGAATTGGTAGGAAGCATTTTGTGGGATCAGTTTCAGGACAGGCAGAGGAGGTGCACAGGGGGAAAAGTGATCTACTTGCTGCTGTTATATTTTGCTGAGCAGACAATGGCTGCAGTGCTGGATGCGCATACCTTCTGTCTCTTAGATAGAAGCAGACTTGAACTCCAAACATGACACCAGGTCCTCTGGAAAAAAAATGAAAATTAAAATCTACAATTACATGTAATCCTTTGAACTCTGATATGAAGTCAGGGGCACTGAAACCAATAATATCTGCTAATGCTTCTAATGATTGTACCTAACATGGTTATGTATAACTTATTTAATATTAAAACATTAAAATGTATTAATATTAAACTATACATGTGTAATTAATTTAAGTAATTAAGTAATTAAAATTAACAAATACATCTAAATCAAATAAAGCATGTTCATGAAGGAGCCTCAAAGAGGGCATTCATTTCATTTTTTTTAACTGCTCTAGTTCCCTTTACCCAGGCCAAAAAAAAACTGCACTGGGCTATTAAATGTGTTTACATGTGTTTACCAGCGAAATCCCTCCCCCCAGCAGATCCCTTGAGACTGGTTTGAATACCACAAGTGTAAACAATTTAAATTTTATCCATTTAAATTGCTAGTGACATACATGTTTTATCATGTGTCTATAATCAACGTGTATTCTTTGTGTATTATTCAACATGTATAAATGGTTGTAATTATGTAGGGGGCAGTGGGGTTTCTGTTTCATTCCCAACAACAATAGCTCTCTGAGGATTTAAACAAGAATTTTGTGTTCAAAGAATCATGAACAGCATGTCAAAGCAGCCATGTGTCAAATCAGCCTTTTTGGGGTTTTTTACCATTTGAAAAATGCACCTTAGCAAATAATTTAAGGTTTCGTGGCAATAAATACAGAAGGGAAAATTTTCTCACCTACAAAAAATTGATAGGTCTGCAATAAGTCTTCCATATTCTGCACTCCTATTACCTTTATTAATTGCATCTGTTTGAACGCATGTCCACACAATCAATCAATCACACTCCAACCTCTCCACCATGTCCAAGGCCAAAGAAATCAAAATTGTCAAATAATCTAAATTGTAGACCTTCACAAGGATGGGATGGGCTACAGAACTATAGGCAACAACTTGGTAAGAAGGCGACAATTGTTGGTGCAATTACTGGAGAATGGAAGAAACACAAGATGACTGTCAGTTTTCCTTGGTTTGATGATTCTGGGAATCTTCATTAATCAGTCCAGAACTACATGGGAAGACCTGTTCAATGACCAGAACAGAACTGGAACCACAGTCTCAAAGATGACACGTAACACATTACACAGTCATGGATTAAAATCTTGAAGGGCAGACAAGGTCCCCCTGCAAAAAAAAGAAAAACAGCAGCAACTGTCCTGGCCCTTTTGAAGTTCAGCAATGACCACCTCGATGATCCAGAGGAGGCATGGGAGAAGGTCATGTGGTCAGATGAGATCAAAATTGAGCTTTTTGTTATGAACTCCACTTGCCGTGTTCAGAGGAAGAAGAAGGGTAAGTACAACCTCAAGAACAGCATCCCAACCATGAAGCATGGGGGTGGAAACATACTTTAGTGGTGCTTTTCTGCAAAGGTGACAGGACGACTGCACCGAATTGAAGGAAGGATTAATAGAGTCATGTATTGCAAGATTTGTGCCAAGAACCTTCTTCCCTCAGTAAGAGCATTGAAGATTTGTCATGACTGGGTCTTCCACCATGACAATGACCCGAAACACACAGCCAGGGCAACTAAGGAGTGGCTCCATAAAAAGCATTTCAAGGTCCTAGACTGACCTAGCCAGTCTCCAGACCTGAACCCAATTGAAAGTCTTTGGAGGGAGCTAAAACTCAATGTTGCTCAGCGACAGCCCCGAAACCTGACAGATCTGGAGAAGAGGAGGAGTAGGCAAAAATCATGGTCAAGAACTACAGGTTTTCTGTTATTTCAAATACCTATACAATAAAATACAAACTAATTATTTAAAAACCATACAATGTGATTTTTTTTTATTTGTCTCTTACAGTTGCAGTGTACCTTTGATAAAAATTACACACCTCCCCATTCTATGTAGATGGGAAAACTTGTAAAAACAGAAGTGTATCTAATACTTAGTTTCCCCACTGTATGTATTAAAATGTTTTAACCAAGGGCAAATTTTCATTTTATGTTTTTAAACTACCCACAAAAGGCTTAGGCGTATGATATCTTTGTATATTTTTATGAGAAATGACAATATGAGAAATCTGATACACCAACATATACTTTTTGCCTGTGGTAGAAATGTATGAAAATAAATAAATAAATAAATACATATATATATATATATATGATTGTTGATTGATGCACAGCCAAGCAATGTCATTTACTGAAGACAGTTTACTTTACTAATTTTTATTAATTTAATCATGATTTTACTGGTATACAGATATATAGCTATATAGATAAATGGTTCTGAATACTATTTTTTCTATACTATTCTATACTATCTATACTATTTTTGTCTAGGTAAAAAGAACTAACGTCATGTCATGTGAAATGAAAAATGCATTCACTGCTAAAGGTAACAATAAAAACTAAAGATAACTAAAACATACTTGTTGCAATGTATGTATGGTTTTTGTAAATTTTACAGTGTAAATGAAATAAAAGATAGTTCTAGAAATTCATAGTTATTTCCTTATTTCATGAAATATCCCCTAATGTTGTGAGCAGTGTATAATAAATTAAAGCCTTCAATTAGACCAGAATTAAAACTTCTTATGAATTATGTCTTTACAGTGTTCCATCATTACAGTCCAGTACATGCACCGCTTAAGACTGTACTAGACAAATAACCCTAAAAAAGCACCAGATTCTTACGTTTTTAAACATTCAATGGAAAAATAAGGCTCATGACTACAGCGCAATAAATTTCACACCTTACAAAACCAGTTAAACACTAGAACTTATAATCTATGACAGACAGCAATGTAACTCAGCATCTCCTGGTTTATCAGAAATCCAGAGAAACCAGAGACTGGTGGTGTTTTCAATATCATGTGTCATTCCAGGCATGACTGATTTCTCTGTTAAAAGAGGACAAGTAAAACATTGTTTAAATGAAGACCAAGATATGTGGTCTGAGGGAGTGTGTGTTTTGTTGTGTTGTAATGGCAGTGTGTTGGGACAGCAGGCTCTGCTCAGAAAGATTTATCACTTTGGGTCATTGCTTGTATATTTACAGTCCCATGACCCAATCATGGCAGCCGTGGTTCACGAAAAGGGGCTTGTTGATACATCCACATGCCCACAGCTCTTTTCAAGTTCTACATGCAAATCTGTTTTAATGTTAACAAAGCAGTGTTTTATATTTTATTTACACTGCTCACAAAATTATGGGATATTTCAAAAGGAAATTGAAATATCCCCTAATTTTTGTGAGCAGTGTTTTTTAGAAATCTATCAAATAAAAAAAACTTAGTTGAGCATTATTGGTAGAGTCGGATATGGTGTTAACTGTGGCTCAGTAATCCCCTAAAGAACACACTCTCTAACAATAGCAATTGTGTGGCAGGATCCAGCTTAATGCCAGCTTACACCTCTCTTAGTCTGAATGACAGAGTGTGTGGATATTCTGCTAAAGGGACTCGTCTCCTGAAGCCCTGTGACCCTCAGCCCACCATGCGAGAGAATGATGAGATGAAGTGAGCATTAAATAAAACAACAGATGCCTGTTTATTTATCTAGCCCTGAGGCCAGCGTAACTGGTGAGTGAATCAACACCAGGGCCATTTTCACTTGAGCAAATGGCCCATGTCATGGGTGGAGGAAACAAGAATATAGCTGAGAGGGTTTTTAATCAAGAGACAACGCTGGACCTTTTTTCCCCAAACACCCTTTCTATTCACACAAGGCAGATTGCTATGCACTTTGCACGTGAAAGAGAGCAGAAGAACTTTTTACAGTGTCTATACATGTAAGTATTTATGCAAGTGTGTAAAATAAGAGCCTCTCATTCCTCACCAATCAAGCGGCTGCCTTCATGCCTCTTGCTTTTCTCTCCTGGTCCTGACGGAGCTACAACATAAGCCTTAGCAAATGCCTTTTTACTCTCCACACAAAAGAAGCATCGCTAGGAAAAATGCACTCTCTCACTCTCTCTCTCTCTCTCTCTCTCTCTCTCTCTCTCTCACACACACACACACACTGTTCTGTGTAAATTACTGTGTTTTATGGGCCATTAAAATTTGTATCCATCTCTCCAGTGAACCAGGTTTTGGTCAGGGGTCGCCATGCTTTAAATAACCCCTCCTTCTTGTAATTCCAGCACTCCAACCAAAATCATCCTAGCTTTTGGGTTTAAATGGACTGTTTATTGTTTGATGTGAAGCTACTAGTGCAGGATTGTGCAAATGTGTGCGTCTGTGGGGATTTTTATCACCTCCTTGCTGTTAACCTCCTCATTGTTTTGCCTAATCTATAGAACTTTTAAATAACAACTTCGCCACTTGACACACAAAAACATACATAGCCCAAAAAAAGCCTCCAGCTTTGGAGCTATGTGGAGTCCCATGCTGGGTAACTTCTGACCTCCAACTCAACTTTGACCACTGACCTGCTGAGGTATTCTCCATGACAGGAGGCTGCTTAAGAACAAAATGGTGCCTGGTTCCAGGGGAGCAGCGAGCGCGCGCAAACAGACTTTTTTACCACTCTCTCTGGCGCTTTTGTTTTTGCACTGGGTAAAGTGTTGCCCTTTTGACGCACCCTCCCTTTCCCTTTCTTCTCCTCTCTTTTGGTTATTCGTGCACGGCAGGTAGGGCGAGGAGGGCGCGGAATATGTGGGATCACAGCGGAGGACGCCGCGGACGAACTAAAGGCCTGCTCAGCGGGGACTAATTAGATGCAAATGAGATGCGCAAGCCAAGAAGAGCGAGTCCGGGGCGCAGCAGCTGATTGACAGAGAGAGAAGCGCTCAAAGCCCCACCCATCTTCATGAGTTCTTCTCAGTTTCTCTCTCTCTCTCTCTCTCTCTTTCACAACGGTAAAGAAAGTTAGCCTATCACTCTCCACCGCGCTAACCACGTATTGTTTTGATCAACCGTATGGGAATTTTACTTAACCAGGCAAGATGTGATGGAGATAAAGCCTGGTTAATGCCTTAAAAAATTACTGCTGATGCATTTTTGTGTTTGTTTTTATAACCATAACATGAACAATATAAACTACATTCTTTGTCATTTTCCATTTTTCCTAATTTCTTATTACCAATACTCAATCTACCGAGTTTACCCAATTTATATAGTATTCACAAGAATATTAACAAGACTTCACTGCTACGTATAACCTAAACATGTTTCAATTATTTTAAATTTAGCTGAACTCAAATCATCCACGTGTAGATTGGTTGTACTGGTTGTACACATTTTCGATCATTAATTATAAATCCCTTTTCTTAAATACGATCATATTAATCCCGATTAAATACAATGTGAAAGTCTAGGGAAACTAGTTTAGCCTACTTAATGCACGCTTGAAAACTAAGCTACAATTACAATGTAGTTCTTAAAAAAACTAAATAGAGAGGAACCTATATGTATACAATACAAAACGTCTGTAGATGTGTTTATTTTATTGTTACACTATTGCAGCAATACTATATTCTCTTTTACTTCCTATTACTATGGTTTTGTAGTTTTATCTGTTTGTGTTTATTGTTGTTAGATAAATTTGGAATTATCAGTTAGGATAGTTAAATCAGTTCTAAAATATCGTTGTATTTTGCGTAATTTAGACCAACCTTCTGTATTTCAGCCCATATGTGCATTGTGGAATTCAAAAATAGTTCCGGAGAATATTCACACAGTTTTTGTGTTAAGCTGTAGCTCTAGAAGAAGTACTAATAGTAAATTTGAAACAGTTTCCCAATTGAAATCACAAAGCAGGTTACCATGAAATTAAGGTTTTCCTCTTATTCGAGCTGCACCCCAGGTTACCCTTATGGTGAAGGTGATGATGTCGTTTGGAGATCCCGTTCAGGCTTGTGTGATTCGAATCAGCCGAGCTAAAACCCGGGAGTTAAAACCCGGGAGTTGCACAGCACCTACGGGCGCACAGAGCAGGAGCAGCACAGAACCAAGGCACCAAGAGACAGGAAAATACAGTATAAATCACTCCTTTATTGAGAAATTAGAATGACATCTGATGATGTCGACTGCGACACATGCTAATTGGTCCGCGGTTCAACTAATTAGTGGATTTCAGATTTTCAAATGGCTGTGGGGCAGAAACAGCGCTCTTTGGTTTCCTGCCCTATATAACACAGCGCACATGCACGGGTTTTATGACATACATTACGCTTATACACAATTGCTCATCTATAGATTGTGTAAGAAGCTATGTTTAGGGTCATCGAATGTATTTATGGCTTTCAAATATTCTTTTATGTAACCATTTGAAGTATATTCATTCTAAATGCGTAATTTACAACGTAATTTACAAAAGCATGCAATCGATACCGCAGCAGGCTGTTACTGTTTATGAACATGTAATTCTTATAATATTTACTGCTTGTTTTTAAACAACCGTATCTACTAGGCCTATCGCTCTTTCTTTATATTACCAGGGTTTGCTCACTTTAATATATTAATATAGCCTATTATTAGCCGCATACTACAATGTGATAATGATGATGATGAGTATTATAATAATAATAATTATTATTATAATTATTATTATTATTATTATTATTATTATTATTATTATTGTTGTTGTTGTTGTTGTTGTTGTTGTTGTTATTATTATTATTATTGTTGTTGTTGTTGTTGTTGTTGTTGTTAATACTAATAGGCTAAATATATATATAGTTGATGTTCAAGATGATGGTAGTAATAATAGTAGAAAAATAGATTTAATAATAAAATAAGTACGATTATTAACAAAATAACAATAACATATGTCACTAAGCCTTGTTGTTGTTGATAATAATAATAATAATAATAATAATAATAATAATAATAATAATAATAATAATAATAATAATAATAAAAACGTGTTGGTGTTGTTGTTACTGCTGCTGCTAAATTTGTTGATGGTGACGATGAGTGAGAATAATAATAATAATAATAATAATAAGAAGAAGAAGACGGTGTTTTTTTGCTGCTGCTGATGTTGTTTAAGGTCAATAATAATAATAATAATAATATTAATAATAATAATAATAAGAAGAAGAATAATAATAATAGTGTGATGTTACTGCTACTGTTGTTATTTTACATTTTGCTCTGTTAAGGTGCAGTCTTTTAAATTGACCAATACCACTGTACAGACCTTGGTTTTAATTTAGCGATGCAGCGCTGATTGTTACTCTGGTAAATTACTTGTTACCTGCTGGCATTTATTTATACGGCGCTCGGATTATAAAGCTTTGTTATTGCTCCGCCTCGGGTGAATTGTTTATGACACGGCTAATGGGAGTAATTGTTATTGTTGAAATTGCCTGTCAGGAGGGTGACAGCAAAGACTGCGAGTTCTTCCCTCTGATCGGTCTCCTCCGACGGTTAATGAGCAGAGCCGCCGCCCCATAATGCACCTGTCAATGCTGCACGCGCGGCCACATTCTGATGCCTTTCACTGTGACAAAGACGGGCGAAAATCAGTGGAGATGAGGAGAACAGAGTGCGAGACAGAGAGAGGGAATGGACCTGATTCAAGATTTAACATGCAACGTAGCTTTATTATCATGACTGTAATGACAACAATATTGCCAAACCATTACAACAATAACAATAAAAAAAGATTGAAATATACAAAAGAATAAACATAATGACCAATAATAAAAAGTAAACAATAATTACAAGATTGGTATTATTGTAAAATGTACAGAAGAACACATGAAACATTGTATACTCATACTGTATATACATGTCTTTGTAAAAAGAAAAAAACAATTTTTGTTTTGCGATTTGTTTGCAGTATATATGTAAAGACGCCGTGTATATAAAACGAACTGGATAAGGAAGTATGTCTAAAATCATTTGTTTTACAGGGCTTTATATAAGACCCCGACTCTGACATGAGAGATCTAGCAGAAGAATATATAGTCGATTTTTTTTCAAACAAAGACGGGTGTAACCCAAAGCAAAAAAAAACACCTTTTGTTTTCACGTGGTGCTGCATTTAGCATAAGTTGAATAGCCTGTAAGGAAAAACAAGAATAAACTTAGCTAGTGCTAAATGGTATTGTTGTAAAATTTGAGTGATAATGGCTAGTAAATGATGTGTATATTTAACATACACTATATAATGTTAGACAGAATATCCTGAGGATAAACTGAATTTGAATAGCCTACAATTATTAACATCGTTTGATGATCAGGTGTGGGTTTGCCCAAATAGTTTTTAGTACTTCGTTATCTCGTAATTAAGAACATTCTTAAATTTAAGGTTACTTTTAACAATTAAATACTTTAGATTGACGACCAGGTGCAGTTTTACTTCACAAACGATAGATGCCGCTAATTTTTACACGAATTAGTTCTATGCTCGGTAACTGCACTACATAAAGATCAGGCATATCATTATAACCATCTATTTGTTTCTACACTCATTGTCCATTTTATTAGATTCAATTACAGTACAGACTTTGTCCTTATACAACGAGTCTATCAGTCCATCAGTCTCTCTACATACTTTGGTAGTCTGTTCTCTAATGGTCATGACCCCCACAGGACCTACACAGATCAGGTCCTGTTTGGGTGTTGGGTCATATTCAGGACTGCAAAGATACTGACATGGTGGTGTAGTTTTTCTGTGTGTTGTTCACTCACTCTATTAGACATATTTACAATATTGCTCCACCTTGCAGATGTTGTGGTCAGAGACAGTAGCTCAGTTTGTGTTAGTCATTCTCGAATCTTTCTCAAACAGGATACTGATGGCAGGACATTTTGGGTAGGTGGGGTATTTTTTTTTTCAGTCCAGCAGCGACACTAAGGTATTTAAAACCTCCAGCAACACTGCTGTGTTTGATCCACTCATACCAGCACAACACCCCCTAACACACCACCATGTCAGTGTCACCCACATACCCACAGGATCTGATCTGTGCTGGTCTGTGGGGGTCCTCACCATTAAAATGGACAATGATTGTACATGGAGGCATTCATAATGTCATGCCAGATCAGTGTATATACAACATATATACGTTTTGGACATTTTGGAAATGTTTGAAAAATGCATAGAAAAACACACACACACACACACACACACACACACACACACACACACACACACACACACACACACACACACACACAC
>JAUZSU010005583.1:0-11376 GCA_034780255.1 Parotocinclus maculicauda
GTAACAAAATGTGGAAAAAGTGAGGCGCTGTGAATACTTTCCGGATGCACTGTAATTCAATTGAATATAGGCTCAAAAGGATTTGTAAATCATTGTACTCTAGGGTTATTTTCTTACAATGTTTGTTTTACACAATGTCCCAAATTCATTGAAATTTGGGTTTTAAGAGATTACAGGTGTGATCTGATTAGACACACTGGGCCACAAGAGGGTGCAAAATGCTTCACCAAACTACTGTGCCAGGACCGTATTGGGTTTAGCGATGAATCCATGTTCTGATTGGGATCTGACAATGGACAGGTTTAAGTATGGATTATTTATTTATTTTTGTCTATGACTGTATTTAGCGCTGACCCTCATATACTGAACATATAGATACTGACTTCATTTTATTTTTTTTTCCTTATTTCATGTTGCAATTTACATTAATAATTCGTATTTTATTTTTGTTTTGCATTTTGTGAAAAATAATATATCTGTTTCTATCTGCAGTCCTGTGGGTGCATGCCCAAACAGCTTTTGTGAACCTCTAGACTGTGCAGATGTTTCTTTTTGTGCCTTTTTTGTGAGGCAGTCTTCTTGCTGGCTATCACAATCATTATAAATAATAAAAAATACAGTCCGTGAAAACTACAAAAGTAAGACGTTTTATAGATCAAATGCAATACATTTTTAAAAACAAATCTATAACATTGACCTTCAATCTGATATACTGCTTTATATTTCATTAGAATAGCCACCTATTTATTTGTGAACCGTGTATATTCTAATTACAGAATCCCCAAATGGCAAAGGTTCTATGTCTGCATTCCACAGTTTGGTATACACTATTGTATTTGGGAATTTAGGAATCGCCCTATATACATTACTCACAAAAATTAAGGAATATTTCAAAATACTAAGCATAAGACATAAGAACAAACATAAGAACTGCTGGACAATCTGATCCTGTCCATGCCCCATAGCTGTCAGTGTTTTTTCAGTCTTGGTGACCATACAATCTACAGAACAGTCAGTGAATGACAATGAATAAATGAACAAATCACAGTATTTTTTGGTGATACTGAGTTTATTATATTAATTTACAGTCAACCTTAAATAATTTGTGTTATTATCTTGACATACCTTTTGGAGATATTATTTTAATAATCAGTTAATATTGTTCAGTGTGTTCTAATGTAAATATGCTATAACTTGAAAACAACTATATGTTATGATGCCAAATTACAGTATTAATTTAATTAGTAACTAAACTAAATTAACTAATCATCATGAAAATATCTCCCCAAAATAATTCTTGATCATGACTTAATTCTTCAAGATTGACAGGAAATTAATAAAAGTGGGCATGCACATACAGCAAACAGACTCAGGTCAGCCCAGGCAGACTACCAGAAGCAAGAGCAGCTCCAAGTTTCATTGTTCACCATCCATAGATACCCCTGTCTCTGCCTGTGCCATTTCCAGGTGTTTAGCAGAAGGAATATGTTTGTGTAAAGTCTCAATCATTCAGGCCATGCTAGACTTTAAATGAAAAGCCTTTCGGATGAGAGGTAAAACATCTTCAAGTACCATGAAGAAGTTCAGTTGCCTTCAACCTAACACTCAACCTAAAACTGAGCTGGGCAGGAGCTATCACATATGACAGCTAGTCACACCTAATAATGACATGAGGGACACTAACAATTCACCAATATGTGCAGGCAATCTTTCAACCACACACAGCAGGAGTTTCCCAGGAATAAATTTTCCAGATTGTAACAATTCCTAGACATGCATGGTTGCCAGATTTATTGCCCTTTAATCATTAATGGGACCAGCTTACACAACCTATGAGCTCAGCTGCAACAACTGTGATCAAATTTGTCAGTGGATACCATGCAGAACCTACACACCTCCTTTCCCTACATGCTACTAGAGCACCCTTTCAATTGATCAGTTTATCCTTTTGCTCTAATATTGTAATCACTTACATACTGTATACTGTTTACATTGCATTCATACATTTAAAGTTTTATTTGATTTCATCAATGCCTTGAAGAAATTATTGTGATACATCCATTCATCCTAATTTTTGTGAGCAGTATAAGTTGACATTAAATACAGCTTCACAATTAACTTATTTACACTATCTATCCACTGTGCAGACTTAGAAGATTATGACACATTTTTGGAGTCAGCTGTCCATGACAGGCTTAAACAAGCTAAGGTATTAGCACAAAAACACACTCAGAAAACCTTACTAAAATCATCCTGCAAAATGTGCCTAATGAGAAGAAAAGAAAGAGATGGAAAGACACAACAAATGCAGCGACTAATTACATTGCAAAAGACTTCCAGAGTGCCAATTAAAACATTTTTGAACCAAGATATGCACTGCTAAAGTAATATATGTATCAATAAAATTACAGTAAATATAAAAATATCATTTTGTTCAATACCGCTCACCCCTACCTGATTCCACCAGGTACATACAGAACAAACGGCTTGTGAACGTTAAACCGGCCTGTGTGGTGCACTAGGACCCTGCTGAGATCAGTGCAGGACATGTCAGCGCATCCGTTCATCTTCATGGTGAACGTGAGAGCTGCTTGAGTTGTGTTACACACTCACTAAGTGCGGTGTGTTGGGCGTGCAATGGTCATGCTGGAAAAAAAACGAATTAATATTTGACGTTCCAGGCATGGAAGTCTCCAACGGCAAATGTAAGTTGGATATCGTTATCGTTTTTATCCTGCGGAGTTTGTTTAGTTTGCACTAGATGGAAACCTTTGGAAAGTATCAACATGAGGCTTGTACTCCAATAATTTAGTGCAAGCGCAAAGAATAGTCCTGAATTGTATTGCAATTGTAATCGTATTTCCAGCATTGCAGTTGTGTTTGACAAAACTAGTACTTGCGCATGATTATATGTCTTATTTAATTTAAGTTAGGAGTTCACATAGCGAAGCATGCCGTACCTGTGAGGTGTGACACTGCATGCTTCTCCCCTGTTCAGTTCCTGTATTGGTCTTCTGTACTGGTACACATCAGTTCACCCAAACTCCTCAGTCCTGGAAAATGAGCTTGCTTGAGTGATTCAGATCTCATCTGGGCTTAGTTTTCAGTTTCCCCTGGACACCCCTTCACCTTCTGGGCTCCCCTGTTTATAATATCTCAAGTCTGTGTTCATACAGAGCCTAGTTCTAACGAGGCCTCCCACGGTGAACGGTTTGTAGGCTTAAAATCTGCTGGACGCCCTTCTGTTTTGGTAGCTGCTTTCTTCAGTGCCGTTACCTTCTTCTTCATTTTTAGGAACAGCTTGCAGGTGCCTGCCTCCCACACAAGGCACATGGGTTGAAGTGGTTCTGGTGATGTTTCTAAAATAAACTCTGAACAGAGAGAGAATTGGGCAGAGCCTGCAGGGACAACTTTTTTAATCAGCCTGTAAAAATGTAATCCTGGAGGACAAACAGAGCGTTTAAGTGTTAATGATCTGAGAATGTGTAGAAAGATCCAGTGTCAGAACATCGTTTTTTACATTAGTAACCTGACTGTGATTAAACCAAGCCACACACATTATGTACTTAACTATGTATCTTATCAGTGTGTTAATCAGAGTTTACTCTGTATTCATGTAGCAATAAACATCCACTTAATTTTTATTAATTAAATAAATAGCAGCTATAAATTTAAAATTCTGTCATATATTTTAAATTAAGGCACAGTAAATTGCCAATAAATTAAAAGTTGAACTATACTTGTTGTTTCTAAAACATGTTTGGGTTCTGGTATGACTCCTGCTGGTAGTTCCACAATAACTGAGTTTTTTTTTTGGTTACTGTTAATCAGTCTTATTCATCAAGAATAGTAGCACATTCCTCCTCTATGCATAATAACTTCAACTCTGGGATATTGGTTGGTTTACCCAACTGCATAAACTGCTTCCTTAATATTTATAGTGGATTAAAGTCAGAATATTGACTTGGTCATTACAAAATATTAACTGTGGTCTTTTTAAACCATTTTGGTAGAAAGACAAGTGAGTGTAGGGTTACTGCGTGACCCACATTCTTAGAATCAGTTTTTGGACAGATACCCTGACAGTCTTCTTTATAATGATGGCATGGTATCCTGACCCAAATGCAGCAAAGCAGAGCCAAACCTTGATTTTACCATAAAAACGGGTGGGGTAAGGTTCTTATGCCAGAAATTAGTGTTTTCTTTCTTCAGATATAATGCTTCTAGTGTAAACCATAAAGCTACATTTTGATCTTATTCATCCTTAAAATGTTTTTTCCCCTATAGAATACAGGACTGTCCTTGCCGTGCCACATGAGCAATTATGTTTTTGAGAGCAATGGCTTTATTCACTGTCCAGTGTTCTCCTGACAGTGAACTCTATAACATTAACAAACCAATCTGCTCATGGTCTTTAGTTGATTAAAAGTTATCCAACGGTTCCTTGGTCAAGTTGTGGACGTTTACATGCCCTTGTTCTTGAAGTGAAATGGTCTTTACATTGCTTAGTTTGTACAAAATCTGTGTGACTATGTCTTAGTGAAGCCCATACTCCTTAGAGATGGTTTTGAAACCTTTTCAAACCTGATAAGCATCAGCAGTTTTTCTAATGTCTTCAGAATATCTTTTGTTTGTGCAATGTTTATACACTTCCACAAATCCGATCTTCCGTTATGAAGATCAGACTCTGATCGCTTTTCTTTAAATACAATGTATGCCCAGTCACATCTGCTTGATATTGGAAACACCTCACTTTGATTTCACATTGTAGCCTGCAAATGTTAGAGATTCCCAAATGTTATTTAGCAATGTACGAATATGTTACATTGGGTAACTTTCCTCAAACAAATGTAAAAGTTTAGTGTTTTTTGTCATTTCTTTATTTGAATTATCCTTATTTACTTTTATTATACGTTTATATGAGTTTATATGAGTCAGTCAGCAGTTAGAATCCCTAGATAGGGGTAGTGGAACAAACAGTAGCTTTTAAAATATATTGTCTTAGAATTAAACTATTTTAGCAATAAAGTTTAACTTATAATTGCAAACCACAAATTTGTTTCAGCTAACAATATGTCTATAAAGATTTTATAGGCTTAATGCATCTAATAATACATAATGTAATCCAACTAATGTACTTCAGAAATCAGAAGGGAAACTATTGGGTTTGCATGGCCAAGTCAGTAATCTTTAAGTAATGTATACTAGTACTACTTATACAGATCGTAGTATAATCAGCAGGAAAGTATGCAAAAAGAAGACATGTCTGTGAAAAGGAGTAATTTGGAAATTACTCTGGGTGAAGGTAGCTGAAAAAGAGCTTATACTGTGGGGAAAATAAATATTTGATACACTGACAATTTTGCAAGTTTGCCCACCTACAAAGAATAGAGAGGTCTTTAATTTTTATAGTAGGTACAAGTGTAAGAGACAGAATCTAAAAAAATCCGGAAAATCATTGTATGATTTTTAAATAATTAATTTGCATTTTATTGCATGAAATAAGTATTTGTTCACGTACCAACCAGAAAAAGAATTCTGGCTCTCACAGACCTGTTAGTTTTCCTTTAAGAATCCCTTTTATTTTGCACTCATTACATGTATTAATTGCATCTGTTTGAACTCGTTACATGTATAAAAGACATTTGTCCACACACTCAATCACACACTAACCTCTCCACAATGCCCAAGACCAAAGAGCTGGTTTAGAACACCAGGGACAAAGTAGTGTAGACTTGTGTAGATAGGAGACAATAGGAGAGCAGTTTGGTGAGAAGGCAACAACTGTTGGTGCAATTATTAGAAAATTATTAGAAGAAACACAAGATGACTGTCAGTCTTCCTCGGTCTGGGGATCCATTCAAGATCTCGCCTTGTGGAGTAAGGATGATTCTGAGAAAGGTAAGGAATCAGCCCAGGACTACACAGGAGGACCTGGTCAATGACCCAAATAGAGCTTTGAGCACAGTCTCAAAGATGACCATTAGCAACGCCATTGTTGATGTCCAGGCCCATTTGAAGTTTGTTAATAACCATCACCAAAGGTCATGTGGTCAGATTAGACCAAAGTAATGGTTTGAACTTCACTTCCCATGTTTGGAGGAAGAAGAAAGATGAATACAACCCCAATAACAACTCCCCAACTGTGAAACATGGGGGCAGAAACACTATAATTTGAGGGTGCTTTTCTGCAAAGGGGACAGGACGACTGCACTGTATTGATAGGAGGATGGATGGGGTCATGTATCGCAAGATTTTGACCAACAAAATCCTTCCCTCAGTAAGAGCATTAAAGATGGGTTGTGGCTGGGTCCAGCATAACAATGACCCGAAACACACAGCCAGGGCAGGAGTATTTCAATGTCCTGAGTGGCCTAGCAAGTTTCCAGACCTGAACCCAATAGAAAATCTTTAGAGGGAGCTGAAACGCAATGTTGCCCAGCGACAGCTCCGAAACCTGAAAGATCTGGACAAGATCTGTTCGGAGGAGAGGGCCAAAATCCCTACTGCAGTGTGCTTAGTGTCAAGAACTACACGAAACGTCTGACCTCCATAATTGCAAACAGGTTTTGTACCAAATATTCAGTTCTGTTTTCCAATTGCATGTGATTTTTCTGGATTTTTTTTAGATTTTGTCTGTCACAGTTGTAGTGTACCTACGATAAAAATTACAGAACTCAATTTTTTGTAGGTAGTTGGCAGTGTATCAAATACTTATATCACTGTTTATAAATTGTAGTGTAGTTAAACCATTTTTCTGACTGAATCGCAAAGACACAGCATATTAGTTACTAAAGCATCAACAAATACATTGTTTTATTCTGTCTTGTTAAAAATGTCTTGATATTTGGCTGGAAGTACACCAAACTTTAAATAACTATTTTAAATTAAACTTATTTAATTTAAATGTAATTTTATTATTTAATTTAATTTCTTTTTAATTAAAAAAGTTAGTTATTTTAATAAGCCTATTTCTTAAAGCTCTGTCTTGTTTCTGAAGCTGAGGCTGCATCTGACACCATGTATTACTGCGCTAAATGTTATATTAAAATACTGACATTGGTGATGTTACTAGTTTGACACGTTGTGTTCAAAAGTGGAGCTGTAGAAACCCTAAATATGACATTAACAGGTGTCTAAGCAATCACATTAAAACAAAAGCAAGGCTTCCCATTTTACCTTGGCCTATTCCTGGTCATTCCTGCAGGTATACATACACAGTACATACACTAGGCCACTGCAGCCACGGCATTCACTTCAATAATTGGATAATAGCTGAAATTCCAATCTGTGTCCCGTTTTCTAAAGCATCATCAATCTGAGAACCCTTTTTAACTACTACAGAGTATAGAGAGTGCTTCGTGATTTTTGGAAATCTTTGGATCACTTTATGATCATGATATCACACACGTTTTGTGACCACATTTGCTGTCAAGCAGCTAAATTCTTCCCTACATCCATTTATTGTGCCTAGCCCCCACTGTTAGTATGCACATTACTCATTTATTGGCTCTAGAACCCCTTTCATAAATGCATATTTCGCAGAGAATTTTACATGTAATGCATAAAGGGAAGGATGTTTGTTGAGGAAGCTTATTGCCAAGTCACTCTGCTATTGTTCAGTTGTACAATAAAAAAAACTTCCTGCTTTTTCCTTTCACTAGAATCTGGAATTCTATCTGGCAGATTCTTTCTCCCATTTAGATCGCGAGACTGTTTACAAGAATACTAGAGAGAGTAAGAAAAACAATGAAATCCCTTGGGTTGCATGCATGTTGTTCTTTTGTCTCTATTTTTAAACAATCCTGGTTCAAAATTGCTTTTTAATGGGAAAGCAAAACCATTTCCTGTTTAGTTTGTTTTTAGTTGGAAGTCTGCCACATCTAGTTAGTTCAAGTCTGAGTCTCAGGTGAACAGAATTCAGTACTGGATTCAGAACTCTTTTGATTCCCCTACAAAGCATGTTAAATTCTGGATATAAAAACCCCATATTTTAATTCACTTAACTTTAATTTTATGTAATCAGTGTTTGAAAATCCTGCCCTGTAAAGCCTGTAAATGATTAGAATTGAGTCCAGCATCTGCAGTTGGGATTGTCTTGGATATGTATGTCAGGTAGGCGTGAAGGAGAACATGGTTTTCCCTACTGAGTTATTTCATGTGTGGGATTGTTGTTTTATCTGAAAAGCTGAATTATCTGAAAATGATTTTGAATCATTTATTGTTTCCTTGGTCTTTCCTTTTCAGATTGAGAACATATGGAAGAGTTGTCCTTAGAACAAATACCTGCTACCTTGTATTGTGCATCATATTGACAAATGAATCAACTATATAAAAGCCCTAGAAAAAGGTTTTACTTCATAGCAAATAATCTATTCACAAATATGACGCCAATAATTTTCTATGTAATATCTTAACATTCTGGCTTTGTGAAGAGTACCTCAACCAAATCAAATTATTTTAATGAATGGCAGATTTTGTCTGGATAAAGCAGATGGGGGGGGGGGGGATAGGGAAAATGCAAGTAACTCATATTTAGTATATTACCATGGGGTCCTTAGGTGGATGCCATTTTATAGCCCAGTGCACTGAAAAGAAACATTGTTTTCTCTATCTGCATGCCTGGACCAGTTAGCACAAATCCATCTATTACCTTTGACTGTCGAGAATGCCACACTTAAATTCATATGTGGGTGTGGATTAGCAATCTGTAGTATAACAACACAGCAGTTTGCCAAGAATTCACTGGAAATTTACAGCTTTGAGTGAATATTCTTAGGCTGTTCAACAATTTGAGGTTATACGAGTACTTGGAAGCATTTACACTGACACTTGCTCTGCTATGTTTCATGTCTGATGATGAAACAGGGTCTGGACAAACTTTTCAGACCTTTAGCATAGCGCCAGTGAGTTTTAGTGGTTTACACACATTCTTCGCTTCTGTTGTGCCTAGGGTTGCCACAGAGATGCCCAAGACATGACAATAAGCAGAGGTTCCAGCTGGCAGGGAAGAGAAAACCAAGAAAGCACTGTGCTGTAAACATCACTTTTTGTCAACTTAAAGCGATTCATTTTTTAGGCCTTCTGCCTTTCAGCACACTATATCTTAGATGAATAGTTTATTGTCTAGATTTGCAGCTGCAGGGAGGGTCTGAGTGACATGTCTGATATTTCAACCCAGGTCCAGATAGACTGCTTATTAAAGATGATGCTGAGTAAAGATGATCCACTTAAACCTGATTTTGAGGGTGTGTGAGGCTATGGGAAACATGCTGACTGTGTGCTTTTTTTGAAGTGATTTATGACACTTTCTATGATGAGATTGGGATTTTTGCTGTTCTGTTGTAAAAGCATGGTGCCTGTACAGTTTCTAGAAATCCCAGCACAAGCTTCTTCTCTGAACGGCTCTGTTAGGAGAGGGCAGAGGTCAGGGCTGCACCCAATTGAGGGGAATTCAGCTTTCTCTGACATGACTGAAAACACACGCTCATTGACATCCTCTTCATGAATACTGCCAGACAAAAACGCTAGTCTTTTTCCAGACACAATGTTAGATAGCTCTGCACATCCTTCAGAGTGGAACACTGAAGTACTTCACTGTAGAAGCAATGGCCAATAAAAGGCATAGCTGCAGAGTGAAATCATAGGGTCTTGCATGATATGAAATATGAATTAGGGTAGCAAAACTGAAGACACTCTTTGTGTAAGGAGCGCTGACTTGCGCTCTTCATGTCTTACTGGGGTAGGCAGTAACAGAATGTTGAGGGGTATCAGCTGGTTTGAGGGTTTTCATTTTTATAATCCATCATTCTGCATCACCCTTACAGTTCCTGCATGAGAAAATACCTTCACTTTACTGGTGATGGTGGTAGGTTTCCCCAACCTAAGCTACTAATCTTTTCACTGACTACTCCAGCTATTCGGATACATGTGACCCACATCAGCCTGCAGGGGGTTTCCCCAGCCTTCTTTTTCTTTATAATGATACTGACGGTACTTGGACTATGGTAATTAGGAACCACATGAAAAGAAGGCATGATTCAAGAGCCATTTCAGTAACGAATCTGTTATTCCAGTTGTCATAGTTTCATCCTTGTTCTGTAACGATTTGGAGCAGTTGTATTGTTCTGATGGTCAAGCTTGTTTGATTATAATGCCTGTTGTTTACTGCGTTAAGGTTAATGTTCTGAAGGTTCTAAAGGTTTTATTACTTACTGGTGACATTTTATTTGTGTCAGTGTGAGCTTGTTCTTTGCTTGTATGTCGATGTTTTGTAATTTGGTTTCATTTTCTAATAGGGATAACCTGATAATTATTTTACCCTGATATTGATCTCAATGTTAGGACATTGGGGGTTTCAGTATGTCCAAAATCCTCTAGTACAGTACACTGATCAGGTCGTCAGATAGTAGTGCTGAACAGTAGAATGACATCACTGAGCAGCATGCTGGGTAAAGCTTACTAACTAGCCAGGTAATCTGGCCAGTCAAACTGAGTACCATGTCTGAACTACAACTTTGATTTGGGAAAATAAGAATTTTTTTGCCATTTAGACTACACTACTTTTGACTAGCTCAAGTCACACTGGAGCTGCCAGTCTGACTAGACATATAGTCCTAATGGTAGTGGAGCCTTGGACCTCAGTTAGATGTAGGAACAAGATCAAAGCTTCTCCTCTTCCCTGCTGACATGAGACCTGGCTTTAATCTGGTTAATGCTTAAACAGGTGAGTGGGAGTATCAGCACTGATACTCTGCTATTGTTCATGTGGACATGGCAAGAACACGATGACCTCCTGCTAGTGGTAGGATACAGCATCTTCTTTCAGCCAGCGGCATGCTCCTCTTGCATTCAATATATCAGAGTCATAATACATCTTGTGTGAATTTGATACGCCATTTGATCATAGGGCTGTGCATGGTATGCTATTGCTCTTTAACTGCCATCCATGGACATATATTATACAAATTTGAGGTGACACAAGTCATTGTCCCTTAGTCATTTAACTTTTGGCATCAGCTTTTGAGAATCGGCCAAGTGTTACTCTTTTATTTTAGTTGCTTTCTGAATTTTCATTACCTGTTTCTTATTGATGCAACTCGTTGTTGCTAAACTTGCACTGATCATCCAAGTTACTAGGCTTTGAATTCTAGGATTAGGATTACATTCAGGCTTGGTTTAGTCTTTTCGATGTGTAGTAAATAGGGGTGTCACGATTCACTAAATCCTCGATTCGATGTTATTTCTGATTTCACGGTCACGATTCGATTCGATTCTCGATTTTCTTTTCTTTTTTTTGCAGCAGAGAGGCCTACGCCAGTTTTAGATTAGTCTAAATTTACAATATCTTATTTAAAAAGTTGAGTTTGATATAAG
>JAUZSU010005594.1:0-11375 GCA_034780255.1 Parotocinclus maculicauda
GTGTGTGTGTGTGTGTGTGTGTGTGTGTGTGTGTGTGTGTGTGTGTGTGTGTGTGTGTGTGTGTGTGTGTGAGCAGTGAGCAGCCCGAGTCTTGTTTACAGCGGTGATCATACGGAGCAGCAGAGAGCAGTCAGAAAGGAGCTCGGACCGCTGCACTGTACATCCCCTGACAGCGTGCATTCAACACCAGCCTTCATACCCCACATAATCGATTATTTTTACAGACGTGGAAAATCGGTGGCAGACCAGAGAGCCCGCGTTCAGGAAAAAAAAGGATTATTTCGACTGCAAAAACAGGTCGTGAGAGCGCGTGCAGACGGAGGGGAGGAGGGAGAAGGCGAGGAGGTGCAGTTGGTCGAAACCATTTTTGTCCTGGCGGATATTTTGGATGTGGCCCTATTGGGAAACTCGTTGAACGAGGGCTACGTTATTCATTCATAGCCTGTGCGAGGGGTTCTGCGCTTAAGCGGAGCTCTCTGTGTGCTCACGCGGGATTTACCGCATTCAGACCATTGGTGCAAGCGTTCCGTTATCGAGGCTGCGTTTGAGCGGTGGATGAGAAAGGTTTTCTTGCTCTGGCGGTTTAGCAAACTAGAGCTTTTTTTCCCTTCGAATTTAAATGAGACATGGAGCTTGAAGGTGCGGATTATTGTTGCTGTGAAATCCGCGACTCGAGACTTTCCATACGTTCCAGTCGTTGGGAGGACTAAATGCGTTTGGTGCACGGAATGTTTTATCGGAATTTGCTTGTGGAACCTGCTCACCTTGCTTCAACGTGAATCCAGGCGAAAATATTTTTTTTCCACCTCGGTGCTGTGCTGCTTTAATCCAGTCGGACAAGGCCTTAATTATTTTGGAAAATATCTAAATGTGACAGGAATGAGAGCTGATACGGCGAGGAATATTTCGACCTTCTTATGGGGTCTCGTGCTATGTGTATGTACAATGCACCAGACCGCCAGCGGCCAGAGTGGAGAAAGTAAGTTGGATTGCTGCCTGCGCTACGTTTTTATGGTTGTTTTCTTTATTCCAGCAGGTCAGTTTCTTCAGGCTGGCAACTAGTGCACGTGGAATTTAGCCAAAGTGGCCACAGTGTTTTGGATTAGGGCCTGGTACTGGGTGTCAGGTTGGCTACGCTAATCATGGGGCTGCTGTGCTGGTAGTGCATCCAAAACAAGCACGTTAGATCTTTGTATTAAAAATGATTCAATTTATTTGTTTTTTGTGTGTGACGTGTTTATGCTGAACCCAACAACAGTGGCTTCTTCGAGAACAGTTTTCAAACAAAGGGTAAATTGTAGGCAGTATAAATTATTTTAAGGATTTTGAGAACTGTTGGAGCATCATTTAACTGTATATTACCTCATATATATATAAAGATCTTAAAGATGGCTCTACCTTTAGTGTACTATACATGTAAACAACAATTGCTGACTAAAATAAAACCACAAAATGTAAGCATTCATTATTGAGTATAGATTAAATCTATAATATAAATACTGATGCATTTGCAGGTAACAGTAGACTGAGAAGAGATCAGTGATTATTCCTCCTTCTTCTTAACAGTTTATACATTTTTCTTTCGAAAAGCTCCTAACGCTATAGCAGACGGTTGTCCATAATGACACAGTTCAGGTTTTGGGTGTTGAGAGCAACAACAAGCTTGTCTGGACACTGGGTACTGAAAGACCAGTTTGGGAATCCCTGGGATATGGCCATGTTTATACACAGATGCTATTTAGGGATCACTTAACGAAGTGCCTAGTGTCACTGCATCAGTCTGAAAAGGGATATATTCTCTTATGTATAATATAATCTCTAATCTCTTACTCGTAAGAAAAATAATGCCTTATCTGTTAATGTTGATCTGGTAATGTAACCAGTGCACTTTTACCACTGTGGCACTCTGACAACACTAGAAGTACACAACTCCAGTCCTGCTGACTGCCCTGCAAAGGTTGTTACTGCTGCTAATTCATCTAAACCAATGTCACACCCTATCTAATAGATATGTGAGATGCAGAAAAAAAACATAAATAATAGCAGAGCTTGAAATGCTGAACAAATCTGGATTTATTTACATACAAAGCTAAAGGGAAACTAAAAAGACCTTGTGGCCATTTTCTGTTTTACTCAACATGTCTAGGCTCCTGTTGGCTCCCCAAGTAGGCAGGTGGTATATGCTGTAGCTTATGCAAACATACTTGAAATACATGATTAATAATATCTGTTAACATGAGTAGACTTTAAATGGTTTCTGACAGGATGTGTGCCATCTGTTAAAGTGCTTTGTTTTAATTACAAACAGTAATGTGAAGTATTGATGAGGTAGGGAGTCAGGGTGTTAGATATTCCGGTTTCAGATCATAAACAGCTAAATTGTCTGTTTTTAGCATTCTTATAAGAGTATTCTGTGACAGTCTATATGATATCACGTCCTCCATGTGTAATTATACAATTAAATAATTAAGATTTTCCAATGATTTCTAAACCTCAATTCTTGCTGTTTCAGTTCTGTGATGGTGTCTGCACAACTGTTGGTAAACAGCTTTTTCCAAAAGTTTTGGTAGAGGAAAGGTAGATGTGAAATTGGTCTATAATTAGACAGCTCGCTAGTGGCAGGGTTAGGCTTTTTAATCAGTTGTTTATTTGGATTTGGGCACAAAACTAAGGGATGAATTTAAAATAAGCATTGGTTCTATAATAATGAGTATTCCGTTTTTAAGTAATTGTGTAGAAATTGGATCTAGTACTAGATCAACTTGATCAGTGAAGATAGTTTGATATTAGTAATTGGGTTAAAATATTCTAGTTTTGACTTGCAACCATTTAAAAAGACGCTAAAAGAGTAAAGCTGTATCTGAAAGGTTGCTGAATAGCCGGGTGTTGTGATGGGCATCAAGTTTTATGCTGAATATTTTATGCCAAATATTGATTTTATGTTATCTTCGTTAAATCGTTACAGTTAGTATCCTCTGTTGTGAAAAGCCCTATGTAAATAAATCTGACAAAATAAAGATAGGCCTACAAATAAAGAAATTTAATGAACTGGAAAACACAAAATGGTTTCTATTTGCCATAATTATAATTAAAGTTGATGAACAGTTTGCTCTCTAGTTGCATGGAAGATATAATTCCTTTGCTGTTTCCATCCATGCCATGTCAGTATTTTGTCCTGACAGGTTAAAACTGATGAGGCATCAGAAAGACATTTATTTATTTTATCATTTATTTATTTTATTTTATTTGCATTTGCAATTACCATTACAGCATTTCGCATACTGCATCAGCATTTTGTATTGTCCATTGCAGGTCTCCTGTTGGCTGGTTTTAGATTAGTGTTGTAGCAGCGCCGCATTTAGAGATTTTAAGTTGTGAGTTGCTCTGGATGGGGGCTAAATGATGTAAATGTAAATCTTTAGGACAGAGCATCCTCTGTTAGTATTCTGCTAAAGAAAAGTTAACACCTTTAGTCATGGTTCCCATGGAAGGATCACTAAGGATCACTGTTGTTCCTGGTTTTAAAATAAATTATATTTTTTTAAAGACTGGTGTTATAAAGTATGTGCCATTTTATAATTACATTTTGGGAATGTGATTATGATTGTATGTATATAACTTACCGAAAGCGAAGAAGGATGTTCTTATGCCTTTTAAGACTGCAATTCTCATTTTTGTCAGCATGTGTCACAAGGGTTCACACTAGTTTTCTTCCATTTATACGTGAATTAGATGTGTCTAAGTATGTATGAGACAGATTTATATTTCCTATTGTAATTCTTAAGACCTCAGCCTTTAAAACAAATTTGATGGTTGGGTTGGTTCTAAACGACACATAGCTGTGTTAAATATATGAATCACATTGTTAAATATACTGATTTAGTCAAACCTTGAACTCTGTCCTTAAATTATTATTTCCAAAATTTTTTATTTTCCTGAAAATTGCTGTGTCCTGCTGAATCAGGCCTTTGCCCTTAGGGAATACACTAGCCATGAAGGGGTGCACATGGACTACGAATTTCTTGGCTACAGTTTACTGTGGTGGTGGAAAACTCGTCATGCAAAAGGGCATAAAAGTGCTCCCCCTGCTGCCCTATAAAAAGTCTCTTAGAGACAAGAAACATGGACTGCTATGGACAGGAAGCATATGAAAGCATATCAAGCGGCAAATCCAGGTTCTGAGAAAGATTTGGGTTTAAATATGTAGATCTCGTGCTTCAGTCCTAGAACAAAAAACTGGCCCATTTGCTGGTCTCATGATCTGGGCAGCCATAACCTACAACAGATAGCAGATCAGCAATATGGTTGGAACATCCTAGAGCTACATGTTGCCTCTCATGGCAATTTTCAGCAGTATAATGCTCACCCCACACACAGAAAATGTTTCCCTGAGTAGGTCCAGCTGGGGAATAGAGCCTTTCTTTAATTGTACAGTTTTCCGTGATTAACGTTTCCTTTCACTCTAATATTGTAATCACTGGCACATATCATGTTTACATTAATACATACAAAGCTTAATTTGATCCCAACAATTCCTTCTTGTTGCTTCTTTGTTAACGATTATATGTTGATTGTTGCTGAAAGGAAGAACCCAAGAAGAACTCCACTTGTCATTTATTTCTCACAACATATCTGCCTACAAGATACAGTTTCTGGCCACAAAATACTACTTTGCAGCCTAAGTACTTTATTTTGTGGCCTCATTATATTCAGCGCCCACACCTTATTAAAAAAAAAAGAGTGACTTTCAATTGAGCAGTAAAGGGTTAGAATGGCTCACAACTTTCCAGTTTCTCAAACACTAAAGCACCAAATCCCCATGCTGCGTGATGAGTCATGGTCAGCTTCACTACTTCATGCTCATAACTTATCCATGATATGTGGGGTTACTGCAGACAGATAGGTTCACCTTACTACAAACAACTCAGTAGCTGGAATGATGTTGAAAGCAGTGCAATACTATGCTGTCATGATGAAGTAGCAAACACCGTTACTAGGACTGAACTTACTGGTGCGTCCCCAGCTGTAAAATTAGACAGCCCAGTAGTTTTTAAAACAGTCTTTTATTATTTTATTATATATTTAATCTTTCTGAAATTGGAAAATAATTTGTGTGAATATTTGTGAAGAAGAGTTTCTTGCAGCTTAACAAGTATTATACCGTATTTTCCTTTTTTGAGAAGGACCTCTTGTAGTAGCTTTAAGGAACTCTAGGGGTACTTGGACCATAATTTGAGAGAAGCTGCTACATGCTGGTGAATATACCAGGATAATTTCTTTCTCAGACTCTTGGGATGACCATAGGATAACAATAGTTACAATGTTTTGGGTGTCTGGTTAGGCAATACACCAGACTGACAAACTCTATTGGCTTGTACCAAGACAAGTTCTTCATTCCCAAATGGTTTTCTTCTAGTCTGTCTTATATTTGCTTATAAGTAACTAAATTAAATGATTAAATAAAAACTGAATTCCATTTAAAATGTTCTTTATACGAGCAGATAGTCTTGATGTCTGTAATTTATGAGCGAGACTCCTGTTGCTCATTATTTCTGCCTCTTATGCTTCCGCCAAACGTTTGCACCTACACTGAGTAAAAAACGTCTGAAATGTTCAAATCAAACTTAATGACCATGTATTATGAAGAACTACATGGTCTCATAAAAATTTTCATCCTGTTCAGGTTAATAATTTTGTCAGACTAATAAATGTAATTTAGCCTCCTTTCAAGTTTCACCGCAGCAAACTTTCCATGTTTTTTTTTTTTTTTTTCATTCCATGGCCAACAAGACTCCATGGTTTAGCGAACGAGAGGGAAAGGAGAACACAGGGGTTTTAAAATAGAACATGTAAAAATACATGGCCAGGGGAAACAGACCGGGTTTTGTTGATCAGAAGAGTGGGGAGTTTGTGGACTGTTTTGCCGGCTGTTCGCACAGCCAGTCTCCAGTCTTCTCTACAGCTTGCCTCACAAGGCAGCACCAAAGCTGCCGCCAGACTCGGAGAGAGACAGTATTTAAAGAAAATTCCTCTTCTCTGTGCCAGCCTCAGTCACAAGTCTGCCCCATTGATGTGTTAGATGAAACTGTGAACTTCAAGATCAATAACTGTATTATCTTCTTGTGGATACACATGCTGCACAGGATCTTATCTCAGGATTGTTAAATGCCATTCACGCAGCAATTGAGCTGCAGCATCCATATGCAGCTGAAAGCCAAAGTGATATGTTCTAAAGGAAGAAGCCTACCCACCCAATCAGTGGCCCACGTCAAGCTCTGTGCTAGTTCTGGGCACTGGCTGAGCTGTTGCTGTTGCTCGTGACTGAGACAGTGTGTCTCTGCTGTTCATGTGACTCATGCACTGCATTAACTAGACAGTCAGACACCTATTTTCTCTCTGTCTATGTTTCTCTCCCTTCTTCATTCTGGCTCTGCTGAGGTGGAAGAAGTGAGGGTGGGACATGTGGGAGAGTTCGTGCTTGCTCGGCCTGGACACCATGGCAAATAGTGAGTCAACAAATCTGTGTCACTGTGCTAGTATGTGCTTTCAAAGTAGCTGTGGCAGGCAGACCGTCTCCACCAAGCAGCCAGTTGAGGTTTGTGGCTCTTCATTTAAAGACGGCTGACATGATATCTACTTGGGAGTAATCTAACAGCCACAATGACGCTGTCCAATATAAAGGGAGCAATTGGTTTTAGTGCTTCAGCGTTTACAGGGAAATGGCTGAATTTTACACACATCACTGGTAAAAATATGAGTGGAACAATATCATCTCCACAGCATCTGTAATGTCACCACATTTTTAATTTCTAGAAATTCCCAATAATTATAGAAGGTAAAGTAAAATACTGTTGTTGTGTAGTGGAAAGCTGTAACACCAACCAGATAAAATGGAGTTTACATAGTTCATATAGGTTAGAGAGAAAGTACAGGTAGTCGGGAAAACAAACAAAGGAGTACTACTTAAAACAGGACAGACACGTACACTTAATTTACACTTAATTTCCATTTACAGCTTGTTACCAATAAGTAGTGGAAAGTCACACACACAAACATAAGTAACGTGGACAAAAAAAGTCTCTAAACACATCAACCAAGTTAGAACTGTTTCAAGTCCAAAGTGAGCTATCGAGCAAGTGAGCACAAGACGCACGAACGATGGACTTCCAATCTTTAACTCCTACCTCCGCTCAAGGACCCTCAGAGTTGATTTACTGCTGAGGTGAACAGCTGTTCACGGCCGCAACCTCAGAAGTTAAAAACAGATTTTATATCCTATTATAATTTATTCTCATTTTCAAGACCTTGGTTGTTAAAAAGTGAGTGGACGCTGCTCAGATGGACGTTAAAGTGGTGCATGCCTGTATTTGAATGATTAAACCAAACATTTGATGAACATACTAATGCTTATATATAATAAATTACATAATGTATTTTGTTCAATCTTATTGGTTAAAATCAGAATTACACTGATCAGCTGGTCACCAGAATTGGCTGTTTTTAGTGTGATTGGCCGTAACTGGTAATTAGGGAGCTTTTTGAAAAGTGGCAGGAATAAGCTGTGAAGGAACAACTTAAAAATGTTCAGAACATTTATTTTATTAAGACATTTAAAGCAAAATGTGGAGTTTGACAAAGCTCACAAAGGCAAAGAGGTTGAAGCTAAAGCTAGAAAGAAAATCGGTGTCTGCCAAATTCATAATCATCATAAAATGAAAGATTTCAAATGATGATTCTTTAATTAAGATATGTAAGTCTTTCTAAAGTTTCAATTAAATAATGCTTAGCAACAATCAACATGGCCAAACATTTGAAATGCAATATCACAATAATAAAATGGAAATAAGATTATACAAATCTCTCTATACTCTCTAATAAGACAAGCAGCTGATTTAGTTTCATAAAAAGGGTAAACATCTTTCTGTGGCCCACTTAACCCAGGCTACAGACAGATGCTGAACCTGTCAAGGTCCATCTAGTGCCTCTTTTATTTGATTACAACTCTCTTCAAGCCTGAACATATAGATACTACTATTGCACAATGCTTCTATTTGCGCTCTATGCTCTATTTGCTTATACTACTGCACATCTGACAGATGAATATGAAGAAGATCCCACAAGAACTGCTGGACAATCTGATCCTGTCCATTACCCATCACTGTCAGTGTGTTTTTTCAGTTTTGGGTGACCATAAACCCTACTGAACAGTCAATGTGTGGTACTCTTATCCAGTTTAACATACTGTTTGACTTTTCATTTGCTTTAATCTTTTTTAATGCATTAAAAATGCTTTTTAAAAAAATATTCCCATATTTTTGTGAATAGTGTAGTTTTATTATTACTATTGTAAGTCATTGTGTTACTTTTGTGTAGGATGTGGCCTATCCTTCCAATAAAGCAAAGAAAAAGACAAGACCGTGGTTATAAACTTATATTTTCTTATGCACGTTAGACACTATTGAAAGCTGTTAAACCTGGAGGATAGAAATTCCAGCTGTACCATACCATCCATACAAACTTCAAGATCCAGTCACTGGATTTTATTCCCTTTACTATTTTATACTCATTTGCATTTTACATTTAAGTTTCAGCTGTTTTGATTTGCTGCCTGTGTCGCAGTATCGTGCCATGCTTTTTCTTTGGAATTGAAATGTCGATCTGGAACTGCAATGTTTTGTCTGATATAATTCTCCTTTTGCACTAACCAGGGGAAACAAAATGAAAAATATGCTTGTTGTTCACTGTCTCACTGTCGTTATATTTTGTGTGAACAGTTTCATTATTATTCCAGGAAAAATCTTCCTATTAATGCTATATGGCTCACAAAAATTAGAGATCACTTCAAAATGAAATATTCCCTAAATTTTTGTGAGCAGTGCATATTATTATTAATAATGTGTAAATATAATTCTAACCGTGCCATGTGCTCTTTACCTAGTTTCCTTTAAGTGAGAATAGTGTGCATTTTAGGACTGGGGTAGCCTATTAGATAAGATACTGGACTATGGACCAGAAGGTTTAGGGTTCAAACCCCAACACTTCTACGCTGCCACTCCTTGTCCTTGAGCAAGGCCCTTAACGTACAATTGCTTGGATTGTAAGACTGTATTAATTGTTAATCGCTCTGGATAATAGCATAAATGTAAATTTTTTAAATTATGTAACATTTGTGCCATGCGAATTCAGGTAAAGTCAGGGATTAGCAACAGGTTGATATGTCCTTGCCAGTTAAGAATTTAAAATAAACTGTTATATTGTAATGCTATGATATTTTAAGTTATAGCAGTACAAAAGGTGTCATTCATATATTTGAATCGTATTCTGTAGAAAAAAACATAACGCAAAATTCTACTCGTTCGATTGGTGAACAAGTGTAATTCATTTAACATCACATCAATAAGCCAAATAAAAGCAATGCTTTAGACTGGATTAGTACAAAAAATGTTTAATCACATGAAATGAGTCCTAAACTGTCAACTTCTGTTCTGAGTATAGCTTGTTTACAGTTTTGTTTAATAAGACCTTAATGCCATCTGAAAATTGCTCAGGGCTACATTCATGGAATGTTCTGTGCTGTAGTGGCAGGGTTAACACAGGGCACGCATGTGTTGGGAGTGTTACTAGTCTGGCAATGACACACGAGCCTGTGCTTTGGATGACAGGGCCACTGAAGGGAAATGAAGCCAGTGATAAGATCAGATGTCTCCTACCATGTGGAGGGATTAAGCCCAGCTGAGGTGACAGGTGCAGACTCTTATAGTCAATGCCTTACTTCCGCTCCTTTCCGTGCAGAAGCGACTTTTTCTCAATCCTATCATTCCTGTGGACAAAAGAATTGCTGCAGTTTGATCAAATGGAGGGGGTCAGTATTCATAAAACTGATTGTACATTACACCAAGCTTACAAACCAGAAAAGAAACCTTCCAAATAGAGGAAACTCCTGTAGTTCATAAGAAAAAGGCTGGAAAATGACGCAGTTACTTTCTTTTCTGAGAATGAACTCTCTATTTCTTCTAGTAACTTCTGATAAACCTTCTAAGACACTGATCCACTGTAACAGAGTTTTAAGTTTTTTACAGTTTTTGCACTGTTAGACCATGTGAAGGACACACCTAATGACGGATCATCTGATCGATTGCAGTTTGTATGTAGAGTGTGCATACACGATGCTCACGATTAGATTGTCATTCATTTCATTTATTTTTATATATAAATCAATCATTTTTAGTTGTACATTGTAAGCATTGCCAACCAGTGCACATTTTTTTAAACACAAAAAGTCACCTGAAAGTAGACCATTTCTTAAATAACCAATTTGAAAACATTCAGTTTTCAATTTAAAATGCTGAACTTTCAAAATAACGTACTTTTCTTTCATAAAAAAAAAAATTGCAGTTACAAGAAATTGGAAGTCTACAGGATATGCATCTGTGGGTATGACATGATTATGCCCTCTGGTGTTCAAAAACAGCAATTACATTGAATGGCATAATCAACTAGAACACAAAACTCAATGGTTAGAGCCCTATAAAATCATTTTTTTTATTTCCCAAATTGCTTATTATGATTTTGTTTTCCCATTTTAGTTTTTTTTAAAATAAATTTTATTTTCACCCTAACAATTTATTTTATCAGTTTTCCTACTAACAGACAATTGCAGAATGGCACCTTTTGTATTGAATAAAATTACTACTACAAATAACAAAAATGTGTAGCCAATAAAATTTAGCCACATATAAAAATGATATAAATATATTTCATAAAAACAACTAAGAAAAGGTTCAATTTGCATATTTTATAACTGTAAATGCAATTTATAACTTAAATTTCTACAAATCTAAGGTTATTTTTGTAATGCCCTTAAATTGTTAGGACACTGTTGTGCTCTGAATTTTGCAGACATCATCGACGTCCTTTAGCACGAGTCTCATAAACAAACACGTGAGCAGCTGTGCTGTGTTTAAAGCAGAGTTTGTGAAGGTGCTGTTGCCAGAACAGAATTGGTTATATAACACTAATCAGCCGATCACTCTTACTTACTTACTTAGACTTTCAAAGTTTTACATTACAGTATATTTACAATTTACACAATTGTTTTACCCCTGTGGCTCCAGTTTTCCTATGTATGACTTCCTGCTGGGTCACTGCCTGTGTGGAGTTTGCATGTTCTCCTTATGTTTGTGTGGGCTTTTCAATGACGTGATGGATACCCACCCATTTAGGATGGGTCCCCTGTTGAGTCTTGGTCCTCCCAAGGTTTCTTCCTACTACTTTCAGGGAGTTTTCCTTTCCACTGTCGCCCTAGGCTTGCTCAATTTGGGATTGGACTTTTAAGATAATATAATATTGTAAAGCTGCTTTGAGACAATGCTCCA
>JAUZSU010005604.1:0-11374 GCA_034780255.1 Parotocinclus maculicauda
GTTTCGAAAAATTGTTTGCAAATAAATTTTTTAATGAATAAAATTCGTAAGCAACAGTAGTTTTTGTTTGTACGTTCACTATACGTGTAAATCGCACAATAAAGGTTTAATAATTCAATATGTTACATAGCACGTCCCGTCTTGTAACATGGGGCATGTTTGTTGGTTATTAGGACCAAAACGATCGCGTCCCGATGGGGTCCGATTAACCCGAATCGACTGTAATTGGTAAATGTAGCTTGGGTGTACATATAATATAATTTTAGCTTTATGTAGCAATCTAGTAAACAATCTAGTTACACAATTCAATGAACCAAAAAGAGCAAAAGTGTGTCAAACTCAGTACTAGCTAGGTGTACCTTATAAAGTGGGCAGTGAGTGTTAGTACATGTAACAACGTGTATTTTATTGTATGGTTCAGCTGTTCATGTTCTCAGTAAAGTTTACTTTTTTTGTAGGATCTTATGGTAACTAAACTACCACTGTCCTCCTGAATTTTTTTCTGTTATGAGACAGAGAACAATATGCACTTTTTAACTAACACAGCTTCTCTCACAGTCTACAAGGCCAACACTGAGGTACAGGGAGATTGGGACAATGTGTGTGCTTAGGGTCTCAAGATCTCAGAGTCTATGACCCAGGATCACCTCAGACCAGTATTTTAGGCAGGTTCTCAGGCATGTTCTGAAATTCTTAATCGAATCTCATGCACAATTCATAGGAATTCTAGCGATTGAGGCCTGCTTTTTTGGGTATGGGAAATACTATTGAAAAAAATCCTTAATTTACATTTACTTTAACTTTTATTTTAATGTATGTTAATGCAAAATATTCTGGCTTCATGCTGGCTGCATTGAAGTAAATATCAAAGTAAATAAACAAAGCACACTTTCATCCTGTTCAGCCTTTTTGAATTGTATATAAATTCATAAAAACTTGATAAACATGCAATCAAGTGTCTTTTTTTCTGAAAAGAAATTTACAAACTCAGGTCAAGCTTGTGTGAGGTTCTACCTTAAAGCATTATGTGGACAGCCGAATTTTAATAACTATATTGCAAAATGCAAGAACCTCATGAACTTCCAATACTGTTTAAATGTGCACAAATGAGTGAAGAAAAATCCTAGAATAGTTTGTCACTATATGACACAGGGCTGTCAGGCTACAGAAGAAATATTGCTGCCAGAGGACCAATTAATATCCAGTTATGCACTGTACCTGATGTAAAGCAGATTAATGTCATACAGGCATCAATTTTATATACAGCGGCATTGCAGCCTTTGTAAAGGAAATAGGAGGATGGAAAATATTCTTGTAAGTAGCCTACAGCAATTATGGTTTGTGAGGCATAGACACGTGGCTGAATGCTAATTATGGTTTGTGTTGCTGCCCTAAAGCTTAAACTTGAATTAGGTTTAAATGCAAACTGCTTCACAATATGTTCAGATGTTTGTGAACACCCCTTCAGGTTAGATATATTTTGATATTTTAGCCAGCTTTACTACTAATATGTTAATAATATGAAACATACAGACAAACAGTGGCAGTAACATATGTCCTACTGACTTAAATCACAAAAAACAGGTCTTATAATCCACATAAAGGGCAAGGGCGCAAGATTAAGCTGAACGGATCCCACAGACGCCCACTGCATCAATGCACCATTCATCAATAGCTGATATAACCACATGGGCAAGGACTTACTTTGGCAAATCTTTGTCAAGAACAACAGTATGTATTTACAGTCACAACTGCCACTTAAAACTTTACTGTGCAAAACAGAAGCAACATATTAACCATGACCATGATATGTTCTCAGGAATAATGGTACAAAATAACCTGAAACACTTTATCACTTGGTATATTCTGTGCCTTACATATTTTAAGTATTGGGAGAAGGAATTACGACATTACAAAGTGGTAAATGCTTTGCCATCCCAAATATTTTTGTAATGACATGAAATACCTTGGGTTCATATCATGCCCAAGTAAATGTAACCTCCACACAGGTGAGTCAGAGGTACCAAGCATTTGCAAGAGCATACAGTTTTAGTAACAATTGTCATTTTTTAGAATTATATTGTGTACTCTTTAAGCATAATGACTTAACATCAGGATTTATACTCCACATAAGAAAGATTTGCTCACCAAATTCAAACGCTTCTTTCCACTGTAAAGCATGGTTAATGAAGCAGCATTTGGGGCTGCTCTGTAGCTTCAGAACCTGGAGAGCTTTCAATTATTGAAGGAACAATAAATGCCAAACTTTAGCAGGCATTTTTACAAAACATGTTAGGGTAAAAGTCTGTAAGATACACCTTAAAAGAAGCTGGATGAACAAGGCAATGCCCTAAAATACAGTGTGAATTCAGAATAGAATGTTTTTTGTGGTGTTTGTGGGATGATCTTGAAGCAGGCTGCTCATATAAGAATCCCAGAATAGTCTAAAAACCTGTCTGAAGTATTTTCACCAGCTACCGGAGATCTTATGGTTTTTCAATTCAAGTTAGAATTGTTTGTGCTATAAATGATAATGTGTTCAGTAAAAACAGCAATGATTTAGAAATTGCTTACATTTCCCCAAACAAAAATAATTCTCATGTATTTCTTAAATGTTAGGATTTTTTCTAACCATTGTTTTTTTTACATGGCCTTAGTCACCAAGAAGTTTCTTCTCTTTTTTTCCATTTACATGGGGTATAAACAAATTATATGGTCAAACGTTTGTGGCACTTGGCACCGGAACATTCCATTCCATTATAAAAAAATGATCATTAATATAAATGTGGTCTACTTTCCTGTTCGTACACTGATCATTGTACAGTATGTGCAGCATGCGAACAGACTCTCTCGATATAAAAAAATAATGGGTGACGCAGAAGCACCACTGTACATTGGTGAAGTCTCAGTGGGAGTCACATCCCCTCTCCTTGGTTGGTGGCATCTTATAATGGTGCCATATTAAAAATCACTCTTCAGTGTGATCAATTCATCTTGTAATGTTTAATGTATGATTTTTGGCCATGTTGTGTATTAGTTTTCTTGTATTATATTATTGTAAATATATTATTTGTTATCATTTGCCTATTAACAAGTTATAAATAACCTATTACTAAGCTACTATTACCCAAAGATGATAAAGGAGTGTTCTGTATAGTTCTATATAGGGGTGTGCTTTTTTGACAAAATGTTTCCTCTACGGTTTGCTGAGGGTGGTTTTGTGCTACCACCTTGGCTGGTTTAGGCCTGTCATGGGCAGATCTCTAAAATAAGTCTGTCATAATTATCATATTTTTCCTGGTGGTTTGTTTGTAGATCGAGAAATAATAGTTGCCAGGCAGTTCTTAACCCTGACCGATTGCCGCCATAGTTTGAACATTGTTGGCTTTTAAGCAACATCTGTCTTTTCAAAGCCAAACCTCTTCCATGACATAGACTGCGAGGCTGGTGGTGTCTGCTTTTTGTCTCCGGTTGCAGTTTGTTCACTCATTTTTAACTTTAGTCATGTGCTTTTAGATACTTGGACAGCACTCAGGCTAACTACAGGAAGTGGTGAAAACATAACAGTATGAACTGTAAACATGTTTTTGACTTATTTAGCAGAAGTGAGGGACATACTGGATAATGTCATCTTGCACATGTTTAAAATAAAAAATTGTATATTATCATAAACTATGCATTTCGCACACCACATGGAATGAAAAAGGTCTGTGGGACTGTGGTAGCCTAGCGGTTAAGGCACTGGACTCTGGACCTGAAGGCCCTGCGTTTAAATCCCACCTTTGCCAAGCTGCCACAGTTGGGTCCTTAAGCAAGGCCCTTAACCCACAATCGCTTGAACTGTAAGAATATATCAGTTGTAAGTTGCTCTGGATAATGGCGTCTGCTAAATTCCATGAATGTAAATGTAAAGGTCTATCTAAACCTGGCTTCCCGTATTGTTATACGTTACAGTAAGAAGGTCATTGCTTTTATTCTCATAAAGAGAGCTTTCAGTTGTGCAATGTATCAGTTGTGTCAGTCAGTGCCGTTAATTAAAAAAAATAGAGTAAAATGTTATACAAAGAAACTGTACATTTGAAAATCCTGAATATAAAGCGGACAGCAGAAGATGCTGCAAGTCTCTACGCAATTGCTGTTAGTGGCATTATTGTGTGGGTGTGTGCCAAGTCTCTCCAAGACTTTTTGACTTTTTGATTTTTTCATGTTCTGGAAGATTTATTTTACCAATAATATACAGGCTATTCGGCTATTCATTGCTGAAATATTGACTGTCACAGCTTTCTTGAAGAAGTACTATAAAAATATTATTTTTACACAGACTTACATACTTACATCTATACCACCCTTACACATTTTTATGTAAGGAATCACAAGGTTCACAGGCACTGTCTTACAAAATATTCAGTTTTATTTTTAAATTAGAATTAGCCCTGCTGGCTGGATGAAACCACATTTTAGTTCAATGTTAGACATGTTCTGCACATGTTTAGTCCGTGAGGTTTTTCCACGGATTGCCGTAATGAAATTCATGCATGTTTTTCAAAGTACACATTTAAGTGGAACTGTGTGAATAGGCATGAATGGGGACCTTTCAGCTTGCCGTTCTTTTTAAAGCCACGAGTGCTGAACTTTTAAAATTAGTTTAACTTTGCATGAACAGCACAGATAGCCTCCAAATAGGCCTGCAAACGCATGTCAGTTGAAGTCAGTTGTATTTGTTATCTCTCATGTGGTGCTCCTCCTTATACTTCACATTTTTTTTTCTTTTACAGGCCTTTCCTTGCATATCAACAGGAATTTATGGTAAGTGTACTTTCTTTAGTGAATATATTTGCTTGGGATTTGTTGGAGGGAGTGATGGAAAATGTACAGTGGTGCTTAAAAGCTGGTAAACCCTTTAGAATTTTCAGAATGTTATATATATGACCTGAAATAGTCCAAATTTGTGAAAGTGAGACAAAGCTGATCCAATTTCATATATCTGGGAATGGCAAAAGTATGTGAACCTCTATCTGAACTGCTGTTGATAGTCCTTTGTGCATCAGTAACTGCACCTACGTTTCTGGTGACATCAGCTTAGGGAAATCCATATAGAACAGCTTCAAATATGGGATGTTGCTGGGATTTTACACGTGAACTGCTTTCTTCAGGTCCTTCTCAACATATATATTGGATTAAGGTCTGGATTTTGACTTGACCATTCAAGAAATAATGTTATTTTTATTCAATTATTCTTATGTAGAATGGTCATCATTTAGATGTGAGAGATGCTGTGTTGAGAGGCAGCAAACCAGGCTCAAACCTTGACACTACCACTACCATGTTTCACATATACAGTAGGATACGGTTATTATGCTGGAATGCAGTGGGGTTCACCTTCAAATCAAAAAGTTCTATTTTGGTCCCATCTGACAAAAAACAACAAAAAAAAAAATAGCACACTGTCTTGTCTTGAGCAAACTACAGACAGGCAGCAATACTGAAACACAATGACTTCTCCTTCCAACCCTGCCATGCACACCATTATTGCTCAGTGTTCCTCTGGTGATAAACTTATGAAATTGCTATTAGTCACTGTGAGAGAGGCCTTTATTTGCTTTTGGTGTGATCTTTGTGGGACAACCACTCCTGTGAGGATAACAATTTTCTTGAATTTGTCAAAACAATTTGAAAACAATCTGTCCAACTGTGGATTAGTGGAATCTAAACTCTTTAAAAATGGTTAACCTTTTTTTCAGGCTGATGAGCATCAGCACCTCTTTCTCTCAGAAATATTGTTTGTTTGTGTCACACCTCCACAAACATGCATTATCAAGATCAGACTTTATTAGATCCCTGTTCTTTAAATACAACATGGCACTGTCTCACACCTCATTGTCATCCAATAAATTAAGCCACCAATATCGGATAGTTTCCTCAGTAAATAATTGTGTGCTTTTATGTCAGTTGTTTACTTGGGTTTTTTTTATCTACCTTTAAGATAATGGTAATGTTTCAGGTTATGTATATGCAGAAAAATGGATAATTCTAAAGGGCTCATAAACATTATTGAAAAAGCACCATCTTAACTGTAAAGATAAACTAGATATATGGAGAAAAAACTCCAAGTTGGTTTATTGTTACTTTGTCACAACACATCTATGTTGATGGAGAAACGAAATGCTGGTTGGAGGTTGAATGTAAAGAAAATATAAGCCAATACTATTTAGATTGAAGTCATTGACAGCAGGGATCTAAATAAACTCTAAAACTGGCTGAAATTGCACAGATGGTGGTTAATGAAATAGTAGTGAATTACTTAGACTAACTGCATAAAACACACCTTTAAAATAATTATACAATACATGCATGTAGACTTGAAAATTTCAAGTGCTGTTCTATCTGTCCAAACTGGGTATTAGTTCAGTTCTGTTATCGTCATGTGCTGTGATTGAACATGAAGCTAAATTGGCCTTTTACAGATGTGCCTGAGTGTGACTAAGGGTGCGAGAGAATGTCTCTGACCAGCACTGAAGTGAAGAGCTAAATTAATTCAGCTCACATGGCTACAGAAACTGCACCAGTGAGCTCTTGACTTCGAGCATTATGCCCATACCTCAAAACATGCCTGCCACTGCCACATTAAACGGCTTGTGCAATAAATAAACATGCTTATCGTCGTCCTCTGCCTGTTCCCTCAAAAGACTCGTTAATTGTGAAGATATTTGCAGCAAGAGAAGGAAATGACAAAACCAACAAAAAAGCTCAGGGAGGAGGATGATCAAAGGCCTAATAACCTGGAATGTGTCCCCCTGGCATGCTTCCTCACTAATCCTGATTCGTCTTACCTCAGTCATCACTGGTGCCGCTGGGCCATTTGGGCAGTTATACAAAGAGGAAAAGCTCCTCTTATTAAAATAATTAAAGCTGGAAGGCTGGTGATTATTTGTAGGGAAATTGAGAATCATTTCTCCATTGCTCAAATGGTCGACTAAGTAATTAAATCCAAAGAGCAGCAAGTATAAGATGTAAGTATAAGACATTTGGTCTTATAGGTGGAAACAAAAATTACAGTACGATTTACGATATAAATGGTCAGATGTATGAAATGACGAAGAAAATAAACAAACACGTATGGAGTAATATGTGAAGGTAAATGCAGATTGTCAGTTTGTTTGTTCCCAAAACTTTTGTTTGGTTTAAAAGTGCTATGTGATGATCAATTGGTTTGGATAATTTTGATATTTCAAGAGGAAGAGCGCTTTCTGGTTCTAATTTGATGTTTGATGAGGCCAATAAATAGGTTTCCCATTAAAGTAGTACTACACAGGCATATTACACAGGCAACTGATACAGGCTTAAAGCCACAACAGTGGCAGCATGGCAGAAGCGGGATTTGAGCCCTGGACCTTCTGTTCCACTGACCAGTCTAGTCCCACATTAATTAAGTAATTATGCAATGTGTCACTGTAATGGGCAGTGTGGTTCTGGACTTAAGTTGCAGATCCTGTAAAGGGATGTGGGGGTCTTTTTTTTTCAGAGTGAACGCAGAGTGGGATTCGAACCAAAACATTTCTTACAAGACACGTGCTCTACCAGCTGCATCTCTTAGGGCTTGAATGAACGTTATTAACTTCAGTAAAATGCTTTTATACTTGTTTTTAAAACTTCAGTAACTTAATCTTTTCGTTTTTGTTACGTCACGTATAATTGCATTTTTTTTCTCCACAGAAATTAACCATAATAATGAAAAGTAATAATTTAATAATTATTAATTTAAATATTAATAATTGAAGTTCTTTTATTAGAAATGTAAAAGCTGTTGTTATCTTAGGTGCCACACAATAAAGTGTGTTAGTGCGTTTATATGAAATCTACCGTCTCACAAAAAAGCGAAGCAGAATCAAGTTTAGTGAGCAACCATGCAGGGTTTACCAGCTATAGCAGTTTTAGGCTAATAGTGATCTATATATCGTAGTATGTAGAAGGTAGAGAATAGTAAATAGAGGACGATTTCAGATTCAGAACTTAGTAACAGGTACAAGTTGTTGGTAATGTAACAGCAATTGTCAGTTTTACTTGTACAAATTATGTTGCAAATGTTATTACACATTACCTTGGACAGTCCATCTGCAAATTTTTACGGAATTAAGGATTATGACCATTAATGTTTTTGTTATAGAGGATCTGCATATGCAGTGTGCTTTTGTAAGCCCTAACCTTAACCAATGTGTAAATATATTCACACAATGAGGGTGTACATGCACTTAATAATTTATCTGTGTAAAATCTGATTTTGTCAGTGATCTAATTAACGGGTTTACATGCATTTGGGTAATCAGATACTGGGGAAACTCCCAGATTGAAACACTCAATTAATAACGCTCAGTGGATACTTATTTTAACTGGTCAGTCATCACAGGAGAATCTGACGTAAACTTCATACCTAAATAATACATTTATAAAATTCTTAATTTTCCTGGTAAAATACTGCATTTCAGGTTGCTGCATTTATTTTCAGGGTTGCCATGACAAACCAATCAATCAATGATTAAATGGAAACAATCCCAAAAGAAGCAAAGTCTGTTAGAATAAGCAGACCTCGCAACCAAGTTTGCTGCTGTTAGCCGTTTAATGGACAATTTAACATTCAATCAAGCTACGATTGCAAACCAATTTGATTCAGAGTAAGAACATATATGCACTGAGAAATTTGATTACTGAGATAAATCCAACTCTCTTAATCAGATTTCTTTATCTGATTTCTTGAATAAAGTATGCTATAATCAGATAACTGCAGAAATCCAATTAAGCGCACGTAGAACTTAAATTCCTTAGGGAATCAGATTGCACATAATTAGCTGACTGCCAATATGTAAAGAAAAACAAAATGTGTTTATATAACACTTTTTAATTGATCTTTTTATTGGCCCAGACCCCCAAGTGAGTAAGCCTAAGGCACCTGTCACAAGGAAAAACTCTGAACGTGATAACACTTTCGAAGGAACCCAACCTCATTGGGCAGCCTAGATTTTAAATATAAGAGTTAAACTAAATTACCTAATTAATGAGGTTTTAGAAGGATAAAGAGAAGCCAAATAAATACACAGCAGCTGTTAGTCTGTTGTCATTTATACTCCTATTTACAAAACATTACGTTATAAAATGACTGATCCAAGCTTATGTTTTTAACAACATTGATCTATAATTTAAAATCGATGGTCTGATTAGCCTGTGCCTTATGGATCTATGCATAAAGCAGGTCTAAAGTGCAGGTCCCTGTGCGCATGTAAAATGTTATTGACAAATGAGCCGCATTAAATCTTACAAGACTTGAGGGAGTTTTATTTGTTTTAATAAAAACAAGTCTTAGGTTTGTTCTGGGACCATTTGTTCTGGGAAGGTTATTAATTAACAGCGCACAAAACACATTTCAATGGCGTTTTTCCTTTTACTCTCTCTATTAAATGCTTCATTTAAGAGATGAGTAATGTTGGTGGTCACTGGAGATCTCACGGGTGGTGTAGTAATCACTTTAAACTTACTATGAATTCTTTTTGAGCCTCTGAAAAGTTTCTGTCAGGAAACATCTGGCCCACTGTGAAGCAACTGCCGCATTTCCTTCTTCTCTAAATGCCTGATTTTCAGATGTTTAGCAGGTTTGTGGTATCATTTGTCATATGATGCATTATTATTGTATACTGGGGTTATAAATCTGCAAATATTACTTACTACATATTACCTTTGACTTTTTGCCTTACTAACATGGACTTTTTCTGCACTTGCGTGCTCGGGAGTTGATGGTTAAGGGGGTTTCGTTTTAGGTTAACCCTAGGGAGTAATTCCTTTCCTGTACAATTGTTTATACCACTTTCTTTTTAAATGACATGAAATGAAGTGATTAAAAAATAATTGGCAGGATCAGAATTACTACACAAGTGTGTGCCATTTAATGGCAATTCGATCAACATTTGAATTCTTTAAAGTATAATAAATGATAAAAGGAACTATTAAATGATATTATTAACTCCAGTAGTGTTATAAACAGCTGGTCAAATTAGAAAAAAAAGGTTTAGGTTTAGCATGTGTATTTCAAATGCCATAAATATTATGTCATACGTTGATGTTTGTTATATTTTGGCTTGATTTATCTTCACTTTTTTTCAATTTAATTGACATTTACCTTTGCATGCATAACTTTGTTACTATCTGTCTTGCGTGTGAACACTTTTAGGACATGGACACTGCTTAAAATTACAATCTTGCCAGCTTGACCTATTATACCTAGAAGTGCAGAACGCTGGTCATTTAACCGCTGTGATTTTCTACTTATATCACTGCTTTGGATTAAAGTGTTTAATAGGTGATACTGCATTGCGCATTTTGGAAATTAGTGTTTCTTGAAGTAGACACATTGCTTCTAGGTTGTTCTAGGTTCTAGCCAGGAAGGTGACAAGAGTCAGTGACAAGATTTTACGCTTCAGATTGTGTGTGGATGGCAGCATTTCACTCGTTTTGACATTTGTTTGCCCACAGTTTTCTTACATAAACTATTTAATACTCATTATATTTGCATTAAAGCAGCATAAAAAGACATCATATATAAATATATATAATATATAATAAATGCATCTGGTATTGTTAAGTAAACAAACATTTCGAGCAAAGACATGATGCACAGATCTTAATGAGGTTGTTAAACATCCTTAAGCTGTATATCAAATTGACATGTGAATGATAGAAACAAGCAAATTATTGTGACACTTGCTGACAACATTTTAGTCCTAAAAAAGAGAAAACATGTCTGTGCTCCAGTTGCTGTGTTTTCAGAAAATGCCTAAAGTTTTACAAACAATACAACGATAAGAACTGCTTTATTGTACATTATGACACTGTACCAAATATTTTCTTATTGTGTTTTCAATATCTGCAATTTATTTAAACTATTATGTTTATTAATTCATTCATTGTCTTATCTGCTTAGTCGGTCTAACCGGTGACACAAGCGCAAGGCAAAAACAAGCCTAGGCAGATTGTTAATTACTCGTAGGGTGCACACACTCATACACACATTCATACACTAAGGAGCAAATATGGAAACATCAATTGACATCATCATATTACACACGTCTTAATAGACCAGACTATTCAGAGAAAACCCACGCAGACATACATTAGGGAGAACATGCAAACTCCACACAGACGGCGATTGGGCCGGTATCGGAACTGTGGTAGCCTAGCGGTTAAGGTACTGGCCTCTGGACCAGAAGGTCCAGGATTCAAATCCCACCTCTGTCAAGCTGCCACAGTTGGGCCCTTGAGCAAGGCCCTTAACCCACAATTGCTTAGATTGTAAGACTGTATAAGTTGTAAGTCGCTCTGGATAAGGGCG
>JAUZSU010005615.1:0-11374 GCA_034780255.1 Parotocinclus maculicauda
TCTCTCTCTCTCTCTCTCTCACACACACACACACACACACACACACACACACACACACACACACACACACACACGCATATTTACTGAGTGATCTGCTCTGTCAGTGGAGGATCATCTGGCAAGCAGTCTCTAATGCAGGATTTGGCTCTGACTTGCATTCTTCTACCCCATAACTAAATAAGATCAGCACATGGACTTTAGGCAGGATGCTCACAATTATATTGGGGAACACAGCTGCTTTGTTTAACATTAACTTTTACAGGGGTCAAACATACAAGTTGATATAAAGTCAAGCAAACAAAGAAATAAAAAGGTTGGGCAATGTTGTTGTTATCTTGACGTTTTAATCTTTTTTTTACACAGGGTACTTCTAATGAGCATTTAATATAAAGTTTGTGTAAATATATAATTTTTATGAGCAGTGTATATATATATAAGTGTACCTGGCATATGAGCACCAGGCATTCGGTGCAGTGGCAGTCTAATTTTTCAGTACCCATGTACCAACTGTCCGTGTCTAAGGGACAGTTGGTACGAACGATTATCTCTTTGCCATTACAAATGTGATCAATGCTGGCAGTTGAGGCACTGTAAAAGTGTAAAAGAGAAGCTGTTCCTCAGATTGGTTCTTACTGTTGAAGTCAAAGCAGCCCTTTTAAGATGATCCAGTAATGTTTTGTAAGATCTAAAAACTTACTGTATTAAGGACTAATTATGATTACATTAGATTCAGGTATAGACATTTACAAATGTTAATACATTTCTTGCCCCTTCAAGAATTTGGATTCAAGCTAAAGTGAAGTGAATCTTCTGAAGGATGCAAGGAAGGAACAACCCTAGACAGGTCACCAATCCCCTCATACACACATTCACACACTACGGACACTTTGGAAACATCAATTGACCTAACAAACATGTCTTTGAAATGTGAGTACCCATGGAAAACCGACACAAGCACAGGGAGAACAAACTCCACACAGATTGAACTTGGGATCTCGGAGAGGTGAGGCAGACATAGCATTTGATGAGAATAATGATGGATAAGCATATGGGAGAATTTGCTGTACATTTGGATTGGAAATCAAAGTTATACTAAATGTCCCAAAATTTATAGAATCCCACAAACTGCATAAAACAGGTATTAGTATAGATTAAAGCTTGCTCATTAGCTCACGTTTTCACTAGAGACTGTTGTGCTAGTTACTCATGTTTGGTTGTATGGCTTTTAATTGCTTATTTATATAAAACTGTACATTGCATTTGCAAGTGTATGTACCTATCCTATGGTAAATAGTACTCCTTTGTTTGTTCTCTCACAACCTCTATGTTTTTGCTGAGCTATAACTATTTATAATTATTTACATTCACTTGTTAAATATCTGTTTAATCTGACAGATCTTCCATGTTATATTTAATACTGTCTATAAATGCATTTGGTAAACAAGCGTTTCAGTCTTTCAATCTATTAGTAAGTACAAATAACCCATCAATCATTCACGTTTTCAGCGGTATCTCTGACACATTTATAAATAATTTGCTTGTGGTTTTCATATAAAAATACCCTTTATATTTAAATTGTAGTAGCATTAAGGAACAATGTGACTATAGTAATTTATGATCAATGGCCATTGTGGTCAACAACCTGTTTCACAGATCATAATGTGGTTGTTATACACCACATATCTGTCCCTGGGAAAATATAACAAATATTTGTCCTAAAATTGTAAAGACAGTGGAAGAAAAATAAGATGCCAGCCAGGCACATCAAACTGCCCCATGAATATACCCTAACAGAGAAAGTCTGTGAGTATAAATTTGCACCTCTAAAAGCACAGATGTTTATATTTACCAGTCATTATTATTGTGTTAACCTTGAGCTATAACCTTAAATGCCCAAGAGGGAAAAGGAAAGTGAAAAATATTTGTTCACATTACAAAGGACGGTTGCCTAAAAAGATTTCTGAGAGCTACATGATATTATGAAGTGGGCATTGATTACTAGATAGGCAATTTTTTGTGCCAAGTTAATTAATGTTGTTTAAATTAGGGTAGCACTGATAGATATTTGAACCAGAAAAGGTTAAGAGTGCAGCACACACACTCAGTCTTCATTTCCTGGCATATAATATCAACACAGTATTTAGCTTTGCTATGTTTTGCTATGTGTCAAGAGAGTAGTGTGGTCGAACAATTTATATACAGTCTCTCTCTCACATACTGTGAAGGAAATAAATTATAATTTCTAATATAATTTATTTATAATATAATTTATTATAATAAATTATTTAATCCCTTGCTGATTTTGTACGTTTGCCCACTTACAAATATACAAAGAAATGAACAGTATAATTTTAAGGGTAGATTTATTTTAACAGTGAGAGACACAATCTAAAAGAAAATCCATAAAATTACATTGTATAAAATATATATATGTATTTGCATTTTGCAGAAAGGAAGAAGTATTTAATCCCTCCAGCAATCAAGACTTAATACTTGGTGGCAAAACCCTTGTTGGCAAGCACAGCAGCCAGACGTTTTTTTGTAGTTGATGATTATTTTGTTTGTGTTGGGGGTTCTTGTACATAAGGAACTGTGTGTTTTACCTCAACTCGCTATATCCCGGTCCGCCCCCGCATGCATCCTGTCTAACCTATATAGAAGTCACTTAACTAAGAATGTCTAATCACATTGTTATTACGACCCAGTCTAGGGTTAGGTCGCAACAGCGTGAATAAAGGCTGTTAATGTGTAAGATAACTGTGGTGTATAGGTGGACAGGAATGAGATAGCTAACACCAAGCTTAAGGGAAAAGGATTTGTATTTACAACTGTGTACAAAAGGACATGCATACAAATATAAATAACAAGACAACTTCAGGGTGGACCCAGGCCAAAACAACAAACAAAAAACACTGTATTATAAAAACTAAATAATCTGAAAATAAAGAAAACAAACGACATCGCACTTGCCTAAACTTCCTTACAAAACAGAGACAAAACCCACACCCAAAGAAAAATGGCAGTCACACCCCTACTACCCAGTCACTATCCAATAAGTGACTAACACACAGAAATAAACAGTATACTATATACATCAGCAGTCGTTCCAGTAAGGGCAAGGCAAAATCAGTGTCACAAGTAAGCAAGTCAGAACCAATATATATCAGAATCAGAATCACAGAATCGGCCAAGCGAGCTCCTGAAGACTGGCTCCTCCTGCAGTTAAGTACTGTCTCCCATTAATGATGTCATCAGGTTGGGGCAGAGAACTGCCTCAGGTGGGTGGAGCAGTAGCTGCAGCATAAAAGGGCTGAATGCCTGCACAGACCACAAATCAGCAGCGACATACAAAGAGAAAATATTATATCTATATCTATATATATATTCACATACACATACACATATATCCATACTTAGGATGTAACAGATTTAATGTCCCTTATGTCAGAAACCATCATCCCTATTTCATCCCAGTTTCAGCTAACCTGCAGCAGAGCAGCAAACCACTGTTAGAAAAGAGGCTTGTGGATCTGCCTGTTTTTGAGCTTAACATGACCCGAGAAGAAGGAGAAGGCATGGAGACAACAGAAAAAGAGTTAACTACAACACCAGGAACTCCTCCATCTAGTCTGGAGCAACTTCTCGCGTCACCTGATCCCAAACATGGTAATACTGCTTCTTTCCAATGCTTGTTAAAGCACATATTATTTATAATTATTTTTATTTGAATTACAATTATGTATAAGTATAATTATACATAACATTCATATGTATAAATATACTTAATTGTAATAAAAAGTAAGGTTCCGCTGTTAAAAACGGGTATAGTTCTTACAGTGAGAACCCACTACATAACGGGTCTGATTACACACTGGTTCCTACCACAAGAGGTTGTGAAAGTGCTTCTCTTGCTGCTCTGTAAAAGGCTTTCAGATGCTACTTTTAGGTTGTATACCTATTGTTGAGAGATTGTTGACTGCTAGACCTGCCTATAATGAAGCACTCCAAGCCTGTTTCCCTAAGTTGATAGACTTTGTGAGGGGGGACGTCATTGGACTGACAGAATCGGGATAGTACTTTTAATACTATGGATTCGGATCATATTGTCTTTAGCATCAAATCCAGCTTTTGTTTGGGATCTGATGAAAATAGTATTGATCGTGAAGACCTCGTGGTAAGTAATTCAATCCTGCCTATTTGTGAAACGGCACACTGTCACAACTGCTGGTGTGATATTCTGGGGAGCCATTGCATACAAAAATCAATAACACCTAGTGGTTATATGAGGGGTGTTGTCTGTGATGTGTGCCGGTGGCCACACGTGTTGCATCTCTTGGCAGGGCTTCCAGCTGCCATTTTTAGCAGGGTAATGCTCAGCAAGGGTTTCCCAGCAATGTCTTCACCAGATTACAGCACTTTCTTAGCCTGCCCAGTTGCCATAGATATCGCCAATCGAGTGTGTGTCAAAGAGACATGTCTATCAGGTAATGGTCTCTCACCAAGAGATGTACGACCCAAAAGTAGCCTCTCATGGCCTTTTTGTAGTTTTGAGTTGGGAAGCACTTTTACGACTTGTAGCATGACCCAGTATTATGTAAAACGACACGTAATCATGTCTCGTCTGTCTGAGACATAACTGAATGTTGTGTGTGCTTGCAGCAATGTGATATTTCTATTTGGATGGTTTTATTTATTTGCTTGTCAACGAGCTCAGCTTTCTTTATCATGATCACAATGCTTTTTATTTAGTTTTTCAAAGTGTTTTTTTATTGTATTATGTGTCTTGTGAGCATGTAGTATAAACTTCTCTCATATAATTCATTGTAATGTTAGACCTTGTCTTGACACTAAGTGAAATATACACTACATTGACAAATGTTTTGAGACAGACACCTGTCACCTTAATTATTCAATTCAGATGTTTAATTCAGTCAAATTGTTAGTGTTATACAACAAAGTACATAGCCATCCAATTTGTCTGTACAAATATTTATGAAATAATGGGTCATTTTGAATAGAATGCCATCATTGCAACATGTCAGTTTGTAAAATTTCTTTCCTCCTGGATAATTCATAATCACCTGTCTGTGGTTCTATTGGTAATTGGAAGATTTTAGAAACTACAGCAACACAGCAACACAATCTTCAAACTTTTAGAAAGCCTTCCCAGAAAAGTGAAAGCTGCAGTGGGGGACCAACAATATGCACCAGTGCTCAACATTTGAAACTAAAATTTTAATGAGTACAGCACGGCTATTTTCATGCTATTACTTACTTACTGTGTATGCTACGTCCCAAGGCTACTCAATGCAATAATAAGTATTGCAATCTCTGAATGAAGTTGACATGCTGGATTGTAAGACTAAGTAAAGGTGAAATTAAAGAAATGAAAATAAATATTTGATACACTGCAGATTTTGCAAGTTTTCCCACCTGCAGATGGAGAAGTCTGTAATTTTTATCGTTGGTACATTTTAACTGTGAGAGACTGAATAAAAAAAAATCCAGTAAATAACATTGTATGATTTTTAAATAATTAATTTGCATTTTATTCCATTAAATAACTATTTGGCACAATAGAAATACATAACTTAATATTTGGTACAGAAGTATTTGTTTACATTTATAGAGGTCAGAGGTTTCCTGTAGTTCTTGACCAATTTGCACACACTGCAGCAGGGATTTTGGCTCACTCCTCCATACAAATCTTCTTCAGCTACCTCCAAATATTTTCCTATTGGGTTTAGGTCTGGAGACTGGCTAGGCCACTCCAGGACCTTGAAATGCTCCTTATGGAGCTACTCCTTCGAGCCCCTGGCTGTGTGTTTTGGGACATTGTTGTGCTGGAAGATCTAGCCCCAACCCATCTTAAATGTTCTTACTGAGGGAAGAAGGTTGTTGTCCAAAATAGACGACCCCATCAATCCTCCCTTCAATACGGTGCATTCACTCTGTCCCCTTTGCAGAAAACCAAAGTATGATGCTTCCACCACCATGCTTGACGGTTGCTGGCATGAGCAGGGGGACCTTGTGTATCCTGCAGGATTTTAATCCATGACGGCATGGTGTTACTAATGGTCATCTTTGAGACTGTGGTCTCTTCAGGTCATTGACCAGGTCCTGTATATTTCTAAGTTTAGCAAGTTGGAAGTTAGAAGAATTCAAACTTTTAGTAATGTTACTAGTGTGCACTTCAAAGGAGTGGTTTCTTAAAGCATTCTGCTCTATTAATTGCTACTTTCTTTATGAAGTACAATCCCCACGAATGGTTGTTTGTGTGTGTTTGTTTGTGTGTGGATAGAACCTTTTGTGTGGCAGGTGGAGGTCAGCAAGGACGAGTTGACTCACAAACTGAACACAGCTACACGCAGCATGGAGCACATGAATAGCTTGTTACATGAGAGTGAAGCCACCAATGCCATCCTCATGGAGCAGATGAGTGTGAGCATGGCTGTTTTGATACATACTGTGTCTGTAACATTGCTATACTGTGAAAGAAGTCAACATTTTTGTCAAATGAAAAAAGTTAAACAACACGAAAAACCAGAACAAGTGTTTGAAAATTGATCCCTGGTTATATACAGCCATTGCTTTGTTTGGATCTCCTGCCACAGTTGGATAATTAAACTGGGAGAATTACTCTCAAAGATTCATTCAAATTCAGTCACATTTGACTTTAAATCTATTGAAGCCCAAAGACTGATCACTCAGCCATAAAGTCCTTCAGAATTGCCATTGGCCTCTTTGTACCTGATCATCCAGTCTGGAGTGATGGCAGTTTACTAAAGTGGTGCCATACACGTTCCACTTTTTAGTAATACTATGGCAGGGTATTCTGATAAAACCTCTGAAATCTTTTAGCATCCTCCTCCGATCTCTTAGCTTTCCACAACTGAACAGCGTCTTTGACTTTGACAGTCTGCTTTATTCTATTTAAATGAACCTATGAGGAAGCTTCACCTCTCACTGTCATTTTCCATGGTGCAACATTTGAAATCTAGGTATACAATGCATCCATCTCTTAACACAACAGTAAAATTCTATTTTAACTATATATTGAGAGAACTTAGCATTGATCTGAATTATAAATACATATTTCTGTACCTAAAATTCTTTCCAGACTTAACTTCAGTGCTTAACTTCAATTCCTGTCTCCTCTCCAACACATTTCTGGAAGAAACTAATGCATCATATTTATGTAGAGGCCTAGATACAAATATCTAAACCGTCAACATTGTAAAATTATAATTATTTAAAATTAATTATACTATTGCTCCTTTGTTCTCCAAGCTCTAAATGTGACGCAAAACTTCATGGCGCCCTATAGATGAATGTTTAATCATGCCCCATAGACTACAGGACTTCATTTATTCGAATATCTCGCTAAAACAATATAAATGCGATATATACCAATCATTATTAATTTACTTTCCATATGGAGGCATGTAGAGGACATTACAAAATCGTCCACCAGTGGAACAAAAACTCCCATATTTTCCATAATCATAAACTTGTTAGTGCCGAAAAACCTTTTTTCTTCCCTGTGTGGCAACGTAATGGAATGGACATCTTGGGAAATATTTTTGATGATAGGACATTATTAGCTCGGGAAAATGCTGCTTACATTTTCATATCTATACTGCAGTACATTACACTGCTCACAAAACTTAGGGGATATTTAATTAGGGGATATGTCATTTTGTAATCACTCCCATTTTTTTCTTCCTTAATTTTGTATATTTTATTCTATGTTATTGCTAATAATGGAACATAAATAACGAAAAACAAACCTAAATCTATGCATAGTTGTTTTTGTCTGCAATTATTAACCTCCAAAACATGACCCTCCAAAAGAAGACTTCAGCTGTAACTAACATTTTGTGTTTAGCTTTTGAAGAGCGAGTTGCGTCGCCTGGAGCGGAATCGGGAGAGGGAAAAATCAGTCGCTAATCTGGAGTATCTGAAAAACGTGTTGCTGCAGTTTATCTTCCTTCGTTCTGGCAGCGAGAAGCAGGCACTGCTCCCCGTCATACATACGATGTTGCAGCTAAGCCCAGAAGAGAAGATCAAGCTGGCTGCAATTGCACAAGGTATGTTTGTGTCTTAATTTTTGTTTGTTGTATTTTATATTTAGCTATGTGTTGTTTATTTTGCATTATTGCTCATTTCTGCGCTTGATGAGCTGATTTCTGTTTCTGAATGTGCCATGTATTCTATAGCCTTCTACAAACTGCAGCAAAAATGTCCACTAAATATTATTATCCACAATATAAACAGTGAGATGGGTACATAAAATCCCGTCTGAAAAAACAAAAGCAATGAAAACCTTTACCATATGTGGCCCATGCTTTTGTAATCTAATAATAATAATAATATTTTTATTACTTGAGTAATGAGTCTCAAATTAGATGCAACTGATAATGGACAGGTGTTAGTAAAGACGGTCAATCCACCAGGAATCTAAAAAATCAGCAGTTCAGGGGACATTCCTATGTCCCATCTTCGATTTCTTATTGCGACACATCTTAATTTATACTTTAGTATTTCCAGTATACCGTCATTTTGCAGTTCTGATCTTATTTTGGATTGATGCCTGTTTAAACTAAATATTTATTTATACATTCTTATGTGCATATCTCAATGTTCTATAACACATGTTTGTTTTATTGTTTCTGTAATTTACTTTTGTGACTTGGCTGTGCCAGTTCTATAGGTTTTGTGGCAGGAAAAAACTGCTCACAATTATTAGGGGATATTCCACTAGGTCAGCCAAATCTTTAATGGCAGCCCTTTCTAAAACGCCATTAATTACTGCCAAAAATATTACAGTTATATTAAGATAATACACTTGTTCTTTCACAAAAAGTAAATGAAGATAATTACAAAAAGAACAATAATTTTTGTTTTTTCCTTTTGTTCATTGGAACGTCACAAAAGAAGTGGAAATAGCTAGAAATAAACATGGCTACAAATGTATCTCCAGAGATTTGAATGTTCTTGTTTCAACTATATGCAACTTAATGAAGTAATTCAGTATATATGTATATTGTCCTGTATATGGACAAACATGAAAATTTGAGTCAGCACAGTGAAGGATTCTTGAAATGGTACAGAAACCCTGAGGAAATGGTATTTAAAGAAAGAAAGACAATCGGTATGAGCAAACATGATGGAGTTTCACTGATGTTTTGTGCTTGCTTTGTTGCTGCTGGTACTAAGAGAATGTTTGTGTGGAATTTTGAAACACTTTTTTTCTGTTTTGGGCTTTTAAGCCTAGTGTCAGTGTGCAGATCAGAGGTTATGGTCTTTTATCAGCACAGTAACACAAAGCATGCAGTTCTCTCTTTATCACTATAAATCACAGTAAAGTGACTGCATTACTGCTAATGCTGTACCAAACCTACACACACTGCCACTATGATCTTGTTCACGAGTGATGGAAAGAGTCACTCTTTCCTTCACTCGTGAACAAGACCCCAAGATTACTGAACTTTTCTAAGAGGGGGTAGGTTCTCACCCTCCACCTGAAGAAAGCATGCCATCTTTTTCCGGGTGATTAAAGTGGCCTCAGGCTTGGAGTTGCTGATCTGCACATCAAGCACTTCATGCTCGGCTGCTAACTGCTGAAGTGCACACTGGAGCCCTCCATATGAGCAAAGGAGGAATATGAGCATATGTTCCTTAAAGTACCTCTTTCCAACACCCAACAGCACTCAGACACCTCCAACCCCCAGCCTATCCTTCCTGAGCTTCCAGAATCTCTTGGAAGTAATTCTCTATGGCCTCTCCAAACTCCTTCCATGCTCTGGGTTTACTTTAGCTTCAGCAACTGCCAAAGCTACTTTCTTTTTGGCATACCTGTTCCCATCCACTGAATTAGAAATTTCCCAAGCTAGCCAAGACGAAAAACCTCCTCCTCCAACTTGACAGCTTCCCTCACCTCCAACACTGACGTCCAATAAAAATGCAGTGTTCCTTACATTTACCTTGACTTTTATTTGATTATAGAGAGTATTAATCTAATGTATTTCATTGTTTTTGCAAACATCCATTCCTGCATTTCAATCCTGATGCATAATTGTTTTGTTGAAGTTGAAACAGGGAAATTTTAGACAGGTAAGAACAGGTGATTGTAATCATGATTTGCTACAAAAACAGCATTCAGTAATTCATCAGGTTTTTTGAATGAATGAATGAAGAGGTGGGTATATTAAAGACAGCTTTGTCAGGCATGCTGCCACTTGAACCAACGCACGCACAATGCATATCAGCAGAACACAGAATGTATTGTGTTCAGTATGTATTTGTATTATATATTTTTGAAAAGTGCCCTTTAAAGATGTTTTAGAAATTATATTTCTTAATATTTTCCGTAGGTGAAGAAGAGGCATCAGCATCCAGAGGGTCAGGTTGGACTTCATATCTACATAGCTGGTCTGGAATCAGATAAGATCCTAAAACCCCAAAATGAATATCCATGCTAATCTGTAAGCTTCAATTAATAGAAATAATATGCTTTTCAGTCAGACATTTATGACCATTGAGGGTGTTATATTAATTGCTGTATATTCAAGCCTATTTATTTCCAATTTAACTTGTGTAGCATAAAATGGGCAGATGCAATGACAGTATATATAATAAATGCATTAGGATTTAAAACATGGATAGATTTTAAAACTATTTTGTGGAGTGGACTTGATTTGTCAGGGACTGTCTTGAATAGTAATAATCTCTCATGGACTTTACCCAGCACAGTTTTTTCTTAGACCTAATAATTGCATTGCAATGTTTTCCTTTTAGTTTATTGTCATCCGGGATCTTACTAATATTCACATGTAGCATCAACCAACAATATATACCTTATCTCACAAAAGTACACCCCTCAAAATTTTGTAACTATTTTATTATATCTTTTCATGGAACACTGAAGAAATTACACTTTGATATAATATAAAGTAGCCAATCTACAGCTTGTATAACATAATAACTCAACACACAATGTCTTAAAAAGTTAAATGGCCTAAGTGAAAATGGCCAAATTGTGTACTAATGTGTCCACAGTGTCAATATTTTGTGTGGCCGCCATTATTTTCAGGAGTTCATTTACTCTCTCGGGCGTGGAGTTCACTAGAGCTTCACAAGTTGCCACTGGAATTTTTTTCAGCATCACAGAGCTGGTTGATGTTAGAGACCTTGCACTTCTCTAGCTTCCATTTGAGAATGTCCCACAGCTGCTCAATAGGGTTTAGGTCTGGAGACATGATTGACCTTTATTCTCAGTTTTTTTTTTAGCAAGGCAGTGATTGTCTTGTCTAGGTGAGTTTAGGGTCGTTATCCTATTGGAACACTGCCCTGCGATCCAGTTTTCATGCTC
>JAUZSU010005626.1:0-11374 GCA_034780255.1 Parotocinclus maculicauda
ACAGAATATGAAAAATTCCTTTTAAAATTCGGGTGAGCCCTGCTGAGGCTGGTTGTTTAATTAGAGTCTCTGGTTGAAGTCAGGATGTAAAGGCTCCGTATCTCCTAGCCCTATCGGTTTCTCCTTCATCAGCCCCTGTGTAAGTCAGTAATGAGAGCACGCGTGCCAGCGGTCACTAATGTCTAATGGAACTGGTTGGCAGTTTGACTTACAATTTTGATAGCACTGTCTATGAAGCACATTTACAACATTTAGCAGGAGCCCTTTAACCAGTGCAGTTGAGGGTTAAGGGCTTTGTTCAAGGGCCTAGCCATAGCAGATTGGCAGTGCTGGGACTTGAGCCCTCAATTTCAGATCAATAGCTTTAAGCAATAACTTAAGTGATGCACAATAAGAGTGCTTAACAACATTTGCTGTTTTTTCTCTAACCATATCAGATCATACCAGCCAGTATACTTACAATGGTACGAGATGGCATCAAAAACCATCTTTGCCTGACATTTTCTTAGTGTCAGTTGGCATCAAGTTTTGGAACGGTATTTATTGCATATGTTTTGACATTATTTAGAACTGAGCTTCAGCTGGAAAACCAAACAAAACGTTGATATTCTTTCAGTCAGACATAATTATAGTCATTATTCTGGTCAGAAATATACAGCATTTGGATTTTGATTTAATTAGATGTTGAATATCAGTATTGATTAGGTTTTTCAGTGGAACTGTGTGCATGTATGTTGTTGCCGATCTGGCTGCAAATATCAGAGTGCTACACAGAGGGGCCCACATAAAAACAATAATCATACATATATATATATGTGTGTGTTTATAGAAATGTTGTTCCCATCTTAAATTATGCAATCTAAGCTAGGTGCTTTCCTGAAAGTTAAAAAATTTAAAAAAATTAAATAAATTGGATGTTAATAATAATTGTACGAGTATGTGCTGCATAATGTCCATTTAGACAAACTCGCACAACACGTCCCTGGTCTGCTAAGTTTATTATTTGTATTTGTTATTAAGGTAATTAATCTGCTTAACCCATAAACACTGCTCACAAATATTAGGGGATATTTCGAAAGGAATATGAAGAGGATCTCACAAAAACCGTCTTGGGTGACCATACGCCCTACTGAACAGTTAGTGTGTGGCACTCTCATCCTGTTTAATGTTTCTGTTCACCCCTATAAATATGTCACTTGCTACTCAAGCACGATAATTGAGTTTGCATCTCATTTACATATTCAAACAATTTTCTTTGACTTTAATTGGCTTTTCTGTTGATCTTGTTTAATGAAATAAAATCAAATGTTTCTTTTAAAAAAAATTTGTTAGCAATGTATAACATTTCCAGGTTCATTAGCAGTTGTAATGACACGTAACAGTGCAGCCTTTTTTAAACACATCAGTGTGAGCAAACTGAATGCTAAGTAACATTTGTCTGGCATTGTGCTCCTCATAAGCACCAAGCTGATAATGATGATGAGTAGGTCTTACCATTCAAATGAATTGGTTGCAAAATAAGGGGTCAATAGAGCTGCATCTTTCAGATAAAAGAAGAGAACAGAGAAATAGCAATTCTGATGTTCGAATATGTCGATAGATTAGATGTCATCAGCAACGATGGTTTGTATAATAAGGGCATGCTGCTTGAAAGTGAGGGCCATGGTTCTAGTACTGGGTGGTGCTTGCAATGTCAAGTTTGACCAGAAACTAAGAGTGGCAGGATATTTGCCATTAACTTATTCATAACACTCTGTTGACCTTATTACAATTTCACTACTGTACCACATCAAGTGTGTCCACAAACAATACTTTGTTTGTCAAACAATTTGCTCTGTAATGCGTGTGGCTCTATAAAATCCTTATTCTCAAGTTGTTCAGAAACTCAAGTTTCACAGCTTGTAATAGAGATGGATCAGGATGTTTAGGGAAATTTGCATTGATGCTGCATCATGGTGTGTTTCATATAAGATGGGGACCAATTCTTGTCTGAGACAAATTGAATAGGAGACCATAGGGTTGTAGGCTATTCAGAAGTGATTTTTTTCTTGGATCTTAATGTTGATGTCAAAGAGCATTAATGAAGTATTTATCTCACAAATGAGACAGTAGTTTCCTTAAAAATGTTGAAGCAGCAATTTTGCAGATATTGTGAAATGAGGGAAACGTCTTTTAGTACAATATGTGAGCCATAAGTGTCTGATTTGAGCTTGTGTAGCTGCAGTTCCAATAAAGGCAGAATCCATTGGGCAGGTCAGAAAGGCCATGACGCAGTCTGTAATTTCTTCCTCCTACATCTCAAGCAATCTCCAGCATCGCAGCGTTACAGGAGTCGGAAGTTACCTGATATGATTAGAGCATGGCTTTGCTGCTTCATCTTTATTGTGGTGAAGTCTCCCCTCCTACAGCCTGCCAGGCAGCCGGTGCTGTGGCTAATTAAAATAATCCTCTCTCTGCTCTCGATTTAGCTTTCATTACGGCAGTAAGACTCAAATTGAAAATAAATTTATAGATAAATGCTTTTGCTGCACTGACAAATGATTCAGCTGTAGCTCAAAGTGTCACCTTGTTTATTTCAGGAATGAAATGAACTGGGAGAAAACAAAAGAACTGAGGCAGTGAGAATGCGGAGAGATTAATAACCCCCACTGCCTCACTTGAAAATCAAGTTACAAATGATTGGCTCTTCAAATAATCCTTCCTCATTATTGTAATTATAGATGCAATATTATGTTGTGAATTAAGTATTCATTTCAGATTAAGGGGGGATTGGATCATGTTGTGGGAATGCGCAAAGCTCTGACAGAAGAAAATCTCTCCAGCAGCTGACAGTCTTCAAAGTCTGTCTCATGCTCACAAGGTTTTTGTCTTTCTATAAGACTCTATAAGACTCTTTCTCTTCATAGCAGCATACAGAAATATTCAGACAAGCACACACGTATAGTAGCAGTTGTGCATTAACAATTACGTCTATATATTGGCTCTCTTATTCTATACTCTGTTCTATTGTACCTTAGTAAATACTGCATTGACAAGTCAAATAGAACATGTCACTGAGACAGCATAAGCCTTTCAAATGCATAGCAGTGATAAGAGCTAGCCATTTTTAACAGCCAATTGTTCCCCCACCATGCCAACCCCTCCCCTTTTATATCTGCCAGGACCCTACCCCCTCCTCATTTGCTGATGTACATCCCTGACACAGATTCCACATATTAAGCTCTGCTTCATGGCACAGGTTTGTTTCACCACAATCAAATTGATTTTGTTTGTTTCATTCTACCCTAGCAATTATGCCAATTACCACCTGGTAGTCTTGTTGTCAAACATGCCAGGATATTTTGTTCATTTAGTTTTTTTAAATCCTCACCGTCACCTGTGCCATAGTGTAATTAGGAAGAAATTAAAGCATTTCAATGGAAAGAAACAACATGGTTTTGTATTTTAGCTGTTCTACTAAACTTTTTGATGTCTTGTCTTTTTAATCTTTATCACTTCTTTACTACCATAGCAACAATTAGCAGTCTGAATAGAGATGTCATGAATATGCCTCCCTGCTGGAAATGTAAAATCATTCCAGCGGTTTGGGGATCAGTCAATTACCACTTGGTTTCCCTGTTACACAGTAGGCTGCCTGTCTTTTGGGCTAATGATTTCAACAATAAACAAGAGGGGAAAAAATCATCGTTAAGGATCAGACATGCCAGCTACCAGGTTCTTTTACCTGATTTTACTGATTTACTGCTGAAAGAGAAATGTTTGAAATACTAGTGTTTGCATGCTTTTATATTTAATCAAGTAAATGTGTCAATGTATCAGACACACCACTTTAAAGATCATTTCAGCATTTATGAGACTCAATCTGATGATCATGAGGGGGCTATCTTTATCACGTGTCTCCGACAGGAGTAGCGAGGCAGAGCACATCCCTCTTCTGGCCCAGTGGTGCGCACACACATTCATACTGGGCCAATTTAGAGCAACTAATTAAACTAATGCAAGTCTTTCTAATGAAGGAAGCTGGAGGATCCAGAGTAAACCCAGGACACAGGGAGGACATGCATACTCTATTAATGAGAGGTAACATTCTCCCATGCTCATATGCATATTGAAAGAGTGCACAACAATGACAAACATGAACGCTTGCAGTCTGTTTTCTGAGTCTGAATTAAAGTCTGAGTTTAACTGTTTAACTGTGTGCATTTTGTTTTGGGCCATGATTGACTATTATTGTTGTTTAAACTCAATAAATAAAGACCTATTACGAGATAATCCCTGTGTTACAGTATGAAAAATAAAAAATTGTATGCAAGTCACACATGAATACATGAAAAAAGGTTAGTTAGTACAGTTAAGAGTCAACAGGTTTTCTTAGTAAAAGGCTATTTCAGTAAAATAATAATTAGCGAGGTTGCCATACAGCTACAGTGTCCCAGCTCGAGTCAATCCTGACCTGGGCTGCATCTGTGTGGTGTTTGCAAGTCCTCCCTTTCACAGAAACATGCATTAGGTTAATTGATTACCACAAATTGGCCCGATCTGAGTATGTATGACTAGTTTTGATGCAATATGTGTATCTGTCATAAATAGCCATGCTGATAGCAACGTTAAATAGAACAAAAAAAACGACAAACGAAATTTTGTATCTTTCAAGTATGAAGTTTTCATTTTAGTTTAGTTTTAAGTTGTGTAAATGTTTTGTGTAAACTCTGTTTATAAGCTTGCATGCACAACATCTATAATAACTGCAATGAACCATACCATAGTTCAGACTGATCAGTGACGAGTTTATTTAATATTTGACTCCATGAGCCTTCCAATTTTTATTTTAAAATGGAAAAAAAATAATAACCATATGCTTCAAATTTGCCCTGCTCAATCAGTGACACACGTAATCATAAACATATATATCTTCTCATATTCCAGCATGAGTCCAGCATGTTCCAGTGTGAGGTCATGGCAGCGTACTCCCATAATGACATCATGTTGGCTCATGAATTGCTTTTAAAAATCAATGCATGATACAGTATGCAGGAAACAAAATGCTCCACATGTTACTTGGTGCAATATTTGTGTCCAATATGTCGGTGCTGATTTACAAATAAATGAACCTTTGCTTTTTTCTATTGTCTTTAACATTTTCATTTTAACATTTTCTTACCAATTCTTTGGTAGCAGTGAAAAAGTCTAGCAAGGCTAAATCAGGTTTCTTCCAGGTCAGGGTGTTTATCCTTTCTTTCCTCTAAGGGTGTCTTAGGTTTAATCTTTGTTGTGGTATTTTAGTACCTGGATATATCTTGCTTCTTTCCAGAACCTTCACCCTCCGTTAACTCTCTCTCTCTTTCATGTAATTAGTTTATCTTTAGTGGGAAAACAACGGGAGCAACATGTCTATTAAAGCTATTGGGAAGCTCTGAGTATTTCTCTGCACTGCAGAACGATGATAGCAGTTACACATAAGGGCTGCTGATAAAACAGTGTTGCTATACTGCTCACAAAAATTAAGTGATATTTTGAAATGAAATGGCCCATAATTAATAATCTCCTAATTTTTTTTGAACAGTGTAATATTCAGTTTAGGAAAATGGTCCAGTGTTACAAGAACACAGTGGGAAAGCGCTAGCCATGTTGTTCACACGTAATACACAAGGAACCCTGCCAACATTTGTGTAAAATTATCTTGCCAGGTGAATTAATGCAAACTCAGTATGGTGAAAATTGAGAACTGAACTTAAAAATCACTTTCACTGAGATTAAAGAAATTGTGCTGCCAAAAATAATCTAATTTCCAGGATTTTCCACTCGTCTCAAATGCAGGCAATCAGCCTAAACAATTCTGGAGTTTGAAGTTGGCTTCTTTAGTTTTGCAGTGGAGCTATAATGCTATTGTTGCAGTCAAGTAATGAAAGCCTATTTTATTTTTATCCTTTAAAAATCAAAATAATGAAGTTTTGCATTTCTGCATTTTTTTTTCTCAGTAAAAATCCTGTAGCCATTAGATACAACTTGTGCATTCCTGCATACAAGGACTGAACAATACAGAATGTATTACATTATGTGGGTTTTTAATTGTATTATTTTAGCAATACATATTGTAACATTTGTATAAAAACTAATGGCCCAAGTTTATTTTTCACGTTCACAAAGGATGTATCTACAGGGGAAATTAGAGGCCAAGTCCCTGTTCATGGCTGATAATTTATGTGTAGGACACTTTCATGACAGTTTATCATTTACATTTTACTATAAATTAGACTATTTAAATCTTACCTAACTAAATGTCTTGCTTCTGAATTTGACCAGCAAGTTGTCATTTTAAATCACAAAAAATCACAAATTGTGTTCACAGACAGACACCAAATTAATTATAGCTGAACCATATCATAATTCAGATAAGTCAGTGACTGATCAGTTATTTAATATTTTTCCCATGACTTTTATTTAGGGGGAAAAAACATGTGCTTCAGATTTACCTTCCTCGTCCACTGACATAGATAACCATAAACATATGTGTATTTTCATGTTTTTAGCAGTGTGAGGTCATGTGAGGTCACAGTGGACTCTTAAAATGAAAATTAATGAAGATACAACTAAATACACAGCATAAATACATGTAATCACACATACTACACATGTGCTCCTGAGTATAAGCGCATGCAGTACACTGGCAGTGTAATGTAATGCCACACCAATAATAGTACTGTTAATGTAATTTTCCATTGCTAATCAATGTGTAGCTTTGCCTGCTATTTGACTTACCCTCGCCAGTTGCCTGGCTCCAAAATCCAAAAGATTTACATAGCTATCAGATTAGAGGCTTCTGCTACATGATATATTATTGGACCTCTAAATTACTGAATGATTATACTCACATTAATTTCCATCACCTCTATCCAAGAATTCTGGCCACATACACCAGTCAGCCAAAACATTACAACCATCTTCAAACTGAATATCTCATTACAACTGTGCATATTAAGTTCTGGCATACATTAATGGGTACGGGAAAAGTCCGTTCTCATAATGTTCAAGGACCTGAATGACTTTAATGGACATATCATTACGTGTCGACGACTGTAGGAAGTGCAATTCCTAAGCACCAAGGCTTGCAGAGTGTCCATTGACAGTTGCAGACATTTTTAAGGCTAATTACGGGAGGACTGTGAGTCACTTAGGGAGATCACCATTATCACCTGTGTCCACTGTCAGAAGCGACTGTGTTGTGCATTCGAGTATGAACATGACATTGGTGCAATGGCGGAAAGTGACCTAGTCCAGCAAGTTCCATTTTCTTTTCCGTCGTGTTGATGGTTGGGTACAGTGGATACGTGGGCACCGCTTACCTGAGGGAGTGATGACACCAGTATTGTGAGATCAAAAGACACACCAGAGAAGTCAGTGTAATGCATTGTTTAATGCTGGGAAATGCTTAGTCTGGACCTTTAAGTGGATGTTGATTTGGTCTGTAAAAAAGCCATAACCAAGTGCTTTTAATGTATTGGTTGATTGACGTATTTAACCTATGCATATGAACTGTTCTGTTATACACTGTGTTTTGGACATAAAATATCCCAGTGTTAACAGAAAGACTTTTTTTTACATTTGGCTGGTCCTCTTGCAGAAAAATTAACTACAATGTAGCTTTTATTAAAAAAAACTGAGTAAGGGTTGGGAAGAGTTCAAGGCATTATTTAGTTACAGTATTATAAGGAAATGGTAATACATCACAAACATAGTGAGGGCAGGGGGAGGGTGAAAATGAGAATCTTAACAATTTCCAGACCTCATGGGAACTATTTTAAGGAAGTGGAATCAGAGTGTGGGCTTGATGCCTCTGGGGTTGTAATGCTAGATGCCACTTTGTGGAAATTGACAAATAGCAGTGAAAGATTGTCTGAGACAATGGCGAGCTTTCATGGTTATTAGAAAACATTCGAATCAGGGTGGATTTTGGGAGGCTTATCCAATTAAATAGCAAGGTCGCAAGAAGCAAACGCTTTACTTGAAGTCATTTCTTGGATTGTGAGGCATATTCATGGCATGGTAATTATTGGGAAGTGAATGTCAAAAGAGTTCACATGATTGGAGTAAGACTCCAACCAACTATTCAGCCCACTTTGCCACTATTTTATTTATCAGCCCTTTTGGTTTTGATAAGGAAAAAAGAGCTGTCAGTCAGCCTGACTAATGGAACGTGTGTTTTGTAATTCACTCACAGAGAAAGGTGAATCACAAAAGCCTGTGCAACCTTTTTGACACACACACACACACGCCAGCACTGACAGGCAAGCTTGGTTATTTGACAGCCTGAGAAGTTAAAAATACCCAGCCTCCTGGTAAATTAGACGTATCATTTGGCTTCTATAGTGGGAGATGAATGTGTGTATGAATGTGCCTGTCACACCGTGACACAGGGCCTATAAATTAGCCCCCTTGTTGTATCTTTTTTTTATGGAACATAGCTGGAATTGTAACTAGACAATGTAGAATGTAATAGAGCAGATTGTTTTTCTTTCTTTATTCACTAGTGCAAAGTAGCCTATCTAACATTTCTGTAGGTCTGGGTGCAGCGCTTCCCATGCATCTCGTAGGCATTGGGCCGATACGTCATAGGTTAGCTAAGATACGCTATACAGTATCACTCTAATGTCACATTTCTGTCAGACACTAAATATGACATCATGGTCAATATGAGTAAAGGATTCAGGAATGTGGGGTTGCCACAACAGTAGTCTCTCTTCTCTCAGACGAACAAGGCAGGTCTACGAATCGCTGTCTGTGCCATCACAGACAATTGTGTTCGATGACACTGAGTAGCAACCAGCACAGCTGTCTGCGAGCCATGTATACTAGCCTCCGGATCTAACTTATTTTCAGTAAACTGTGAATGTGACACTGAAAGTGCTGGGCTATGGGAATGTCTTACTGTCAAGTAAGTAAAGAGATTTTAATCTGAGTGCCTGGCTCCTGTGAGGTTATTTGATTACCTTTAAATACTCTAAAGGAACTTTATTTATTTAACAATAGCTGAATTGGAGGATTATCGACTGAACAAGAGCTGCACAAAGTGTATGGTTATAACTGGAATACATGTAAATGTGTTCACTTGGACGACTGGGGTCTTAAAATTATATAACATTAAATAAAGAAATAAACATCAATATTCTAAGACAGCCCGTGAACAGTTACTCAATGCTGCCTATCCACAGGCTTAGGTGGGAGTTAAAGAGCAGAAGTTTGTCATCTGTGTGTGTATTTACAGTATACTGGCTGTGTACTGGCTTGCTTGTTGGCTCTCGATTGGACTGGAGACTGTTCTAACTCTGCTGATGTTTTTAGATAACCTTTGATGTGGTTAGATACCTTTTGTGTGAGTTATCGGCTGTCAGACGATAATTTGTAACAAGCTGTAAATGTCATTTGTGTATGTGCCACTTTCTGTTTGCATTACCTTTTAGTCTGTTTTATCACCATTTTTAGCCATATGTTCATAATTCTAGACAGTCCACATAACTGAGCAGTAATTGCTCCCTGGTGCTAAATGACCAGTTACACAGACTGTAGTGGGTGGAAATCAGTGCCTTAAAACCCTGGCAGAGGCTTTTAGGTTAATGTGCTAAACAAACTGAATATCATTGGGAGGCTGCCGATGCTGAATCCCATATCTGCTCCCTCCCCCAGAGTGAGAGACTCTTCCACATATGTTACTTTCTCATTATAGCCAATTAAGGCTCCTAGCCCTCTCCCCATAAATACTCAGTGATGCCCTTTTTCTCCACTCTATGTAGTATTTTTTCACCATTTTGCACCCTCTCTTACCATTAGTTATATATATGCCTTTATTATGCAATGCATCTTCCCAGTCCTTGTAAGCTAAGGAGACCAAAGTGGCCTGGACCTTATAAACATCAGCAAAAGCAGTCCATTAACACAGTCACAGGCTGGTTGCACAGGCATTGCTGCGGCAGAACATTGATTCTTTAATGAACTTTCAAATATGGGCTTGTTGCTAAAACCAGACAACCTTGTTTGTTTTATTTAAATGTTCGATTTCATCCACTAAAACATTTTTGTATCATAAGCCCCCAAAGAAATCAAGTCTTTTTCTGATATGTATAGGCAGGAGAGTAAAGCCTGTTCTACCTCATTTACACAGCAAGGCTCCTGGCCCAGCATCTGAATTTTGGAAATGCAGTGTTCACTCTATATTTGGCTTGCACTGGAGTGGATTAGGAACTCTGTACTGCAAACCCACGGGATTCTGGCACACACAACAAGGGGGAAGTGCTGTTTGCATCCAAGCTATAACAAATAACTGTGCATTTCAAAATCGGCTGCAATTTCAAGCATTCAAATATATGAGAAAATTGTGCTTTGATGTTCAAATCCACGATTCATCAGAGATTACACCCCCAAAGGTTAGGACTTGCTAATTACAGGAGATTGGTTTTACATTTATAACTAGGGAAAGGCGAGCTGTAATAAGTAAGGGGATCCATAAAGGCAGAGGATTAGCTGATATGATAAGAACAATTCATTATAATTGTTTTGGCAAGCTGACTTGTGAAGGTTTTTACAGTATAACACATGGTGTGTATCGTGGTTAATGCCTTAAACTATATTCAGTGAACTGCTGTATGAATATGAAAAGATTCCAACAGTCATGAGTCTATTATGATTTTTGCTCTGTTTTTTTTATCATTGTCCATTTGATCTCTTCCATGTACCATATAGCTGCACTTTATAGTTTTACAATTATGGACTGTGGTCCACCTGTTTTCTGTGGTTTTGGTAATTGCTTAAGAAATATTGTCAGTAATTCCTGCACACCAACCTGCTTGCCTATTGTCCTGTAGCCCATCCTTGTGCAGGTCAACAGTTTTGTCCCTGGTGTTTTTAGACAGGTCTTGGGCATGGTGAAGAGGTTGAAGTGTGATTGATTGAGGGTGTGGACCGGTTTCTATTCTACCAGTTCAAACCGGTGCAATTAATACAGGTAATGAGTGCAGAATAGGAGGGCTTCTTAAAGAAATACTAAGAGGTCTGTAAGAGCCAGAATTCTTGCTGGTTGGTAGGTGATAAAAAACTTTAGAATTTAAGATAGTTTTTTTAGGTTCTGTATTTTAAAAAAGTGTGTGTGTTTGTGTGTGTTTGTGTGTGTTTGTGTGTGTTTGTGTGTTTGTGTGTGTGTGTGTGTGTATATATGCATTTCCATCCTTATATATTCCATCCTATATATATATATATATATATATATATATATATATATATATATATATACCTTTCCATCCTTTTCAGGTGGGAAAATCGGCTGTGTGTGTGTGTGTATATATATATATATATATATACACATTTACATTTACATTTACATTTC
>JAUZSU010005637.1:0-11374 GCA_034780255.1 Parotocinclus maculicauda
TGGCTCTTTCGATGTGTTTATCGTGAAACCTCACATCGCGATAACGATAAAAATACGATTAATCGTGCAGCCCTAGTGCGTAGTAACAATTAAATTCAGCTTCAGCTTTGTGGCATCCACCAAACATATCAATCAGTGCAAACATGCTCAAATGGTACCTTATTACAGCCTTGATAAGAGTCTTTTACCAATTAGTACAAGCAAAAACACTGAATTGCAACTCACCCAAACGCACTTTTACACACCAAGACAATACAGCAAATATATATATACACATTTATCCAGAGTGACTTAAAATCAATACAGTCTTACAATCCAAGTAATTGTGGGTTAAGGGCCTTGCTCAGGGACCCAACTGTGACAGAGGTGGGATTTGAACCTGAACCTTCTGGTCCAAAGTCCAGTACCTTAACCACTAGGCTACCACAGTCCCAAATATGACTACAAATGCAGTAAAAACACACTTAAAATCCACTAAATCTAGGGATTAAATGGTACAATACAATTAAAAATGCACACTGTGAACTTTTGCGAAGTAATAAAAAGGATATGCATATAAAACAGATCAGAACCCAAAAAAACCCACAGAGCCTCAAACCAAGCGCTAAAGGAACCAGAAAAATGTCCATTTAAACATATACTAAATTCTAAATTAACATTATTCAGAGTGCTGTACTGTGCAGGCTAAATGTGACCGGCACAGAATCCCTTACAAGACTGATCGACCGACCACCAGACACGACCTAACAACTAAAAACCGGCCAATTCTGGTGACCGGGCGATTTAATCGGTGCATCCTTAGCATTTACCTGTGCTCCGATAGGTTAGCATTTTCCTGGTGCAACGTTGCGACTCGTTCAGTCACGGCACTCATGACTTCCTTCTTCTCCTCCAGCCACTTCTGTTCCCTGAAAAGTTAAATGACTAGAGATTATCTGTAATAAAATTACAACATTTCAGAAACCAGGCTCAGAATCTAAAGAGTTTAAGAAATTCTGGCCAATAAAAAGATTACTGAGGAGGAGGAGGAGGAGGAGGAAACCTCTGCAACGTGTCTTTGAGGGAATCGCGCTTTGCCTGAGAGCAGGACAGGACCATCTTCAGCTGAGTGTTCAGTTGTTGTAGCTAGAAGACAAATATATTGAATGTGCCGTTTACTATACAGTTAAAAACAGCCTAGTCACTTTGAAAATGGAAACTCACCTCTTCTTTTGCAATGGCCAGTAAAATTTCAGGGTTTGTTGGCAGTACTGATGATAAAACAGAAATGTAATAATAATTTCAAAGCAGTGCCACTTATAAATAGCAGTTAATGCAAAAATAGAAATACTTTAATAGAATGGAGTTCTGTCTTATGATGACTTACATCTGGGTTCCATTTCTTGCCACTGTTCCAGTTCTGTCATAAGGGCATTCAAATGATTCCCAGCCTGCCAGGTTAAAACGTTCAGGTAAATAGTAATTTATATAAAGTTAATAAGATGCACAGAAGTTATAGCCACCAAACCAAAATAAACTAACTTTAAAGGCACGTCTTTGACCCTGACCACCTCAGACAAGAGCTTTAATCAGGAGAGGATTGTGGTTACTAATATGACATCAGCAGTGTGGTACTGGGTCAGGAGTGATTCTCAGAGTGGGGTCATGCCCACAGGGGTGAAGGGGGCACAGCATGGCAAATAAATGGTGTTGAAATAACTCCATTAGAAAAGTGACTTGTATTCTGCTCTGATCAAGAGGTAGTTTTGCAGTTTCTATGAATTACTTACCGGAAATTTATTAAAGATCAACTTAAATCTCAATAAGGTCTCAAAAGAAAAAGTGAAAATGTTCTTAACATCAAAAGTTGGAGTTTGTGAAGCACAGACTTGGACAAAATGAAATGTCAAAACCTCACACTTTAAAAAGACGTCTAATTGGAATAAAAATGGGAAGTTAGCCTTATTGCCTCCCAGCTTCAGAGATGATTGCTTCAATCCAGACTCTACCACTGCGGAGTTGGCATGTTCTCCCCATGCCTGGATGGATTTACTCCGGGTGAACTGGTCGCTCTCTTTTGGATTAGTAATTTACATTTACAGCATTTAGCAGACGCCCTTATCCAGAGCGACTGATACGGTCTTACAATTCAAGCAATGGTGGGTTAAGGGCCTTGCTTAAGGACCCAACTGTGGCAGCCTGACAGAGGTGGGATTTGAACCCAGGACCATCAGGTTCATTCAGGTCCAGAGTCCAGTACCTTAACCGCTAGGCTACCGCAGTCGCGCATTAGGGGCCTTCCCTTCTTCAGACACAGTCAGTTGTACCTGAACATGAAGTATGGTCTGACCTGAATACACCACCAGGATTCAAATCGAGGTATTTTGAGTGATGGGTTAGCGCGTTAGATGCTGCACCACCTGAGCTCATGGAGGAAATGGTGCAAAGCAAAACAGTGTGCATGTGTACGGTGTAGTTTTAGTTAGCACTCCTAAACCTTCTGAGAATTTATTTGTACTAGATGTAGCTAGGTTGAAATTATACATAAGCTGTAATCACCTGAGCAAACAAGGCTCTGAATTAGTTTAATTGATGAGTAAAAACATCCTTCTTCTTTGAAACAGCACTCAGTTGACTGTGGCAAATGCCTCAAGTTTAAAGAGCCACACTCATCATGCTGCACTCACAAGTACATTTCTGTTAAGAATATGCATATGTATGCAGGCTTTGAAGACAAATTACAGAATAAATTATGCACATTAATATTAATAATGCATGATGATGGGGAGCAGGGAGCTCTGTAACAGGGCAGTCAAACACTACTCATGCTGTACCTGCCAACATCTGGGTGAAAGGAGGTTGATGCTAAAGTGGTAGAATAACATAGCTTATAGTACTGCTAAATAGTTTACTTTTGCTTTAGTTCAATACCAAGCAAAATCTGCCACCTGATAAATCTGATCTGGTACTGGGTGGAGTAAAGTGTGATATATACTGCTCACAAAAATTACCCTGCTGAAAAAAACAAGCATTGACCAGCATCAGATCAATGCTGGTTTAAGCTGGTGTGGTGCTGGTTTTGCTGGTTGCCCAGTATGATCTTGCTGGTTTTGTTGTTCAACCAGCATGTGCTAGTCACCAGCATACTCACAAAAGACCAGCATGCACTGGTTACCATCATCCAAGAACCAGCAAAGACCAGTATGTGCTGGTCACCACCATCCAAAAACCAGCAATGGTCAACATGTGCTGGTTACCAGCATCCCCAGCAAAAGCGTGTTCAAAACACAACAAACGCTGGTCAACACCAAGTCCAACCTTATGCTGGTCTGTTTTTTAGTAGTAGTAGGGATTATTTAAAAATGTCAAAAATTGTAGCCAACATCTACACTGGCCACCTGTTATGTAGGTGTACCTGATAACCATTGTCTAAACTGGCATTGCGTTTTTCTCCCATATGGTAAAACAGTAAGTCAAACACGTATTCATTGGAAGAACAGAAGCAAATATAGAAATGTTGGAAGAAAACGGGGAATATCTGATGAAGAGGGGAGGAGCAGCGCCACACAGCTGCCACTTCTAGTGTATCCCAACTGTAAGCTCACTGCAGCACGCCACAACGGCGTGGTACATACACATTACACACACACACGTACACAAATCAAGCTGAGACAAACTAACACGGTAAAAGTTAAGTAAGGATCGATGGGAAAGGCATAGAAATCCGCATTTTGTTTGGCTATTACCCGTTGCAGTTAATGTCGAGGTCGGGAGACAGAAGGATCTCTGAAGAGCTGGGAGTAAAAAGGTGGGAGAGGGGAGCTAATCTGCTAATATACCTCACAGCGGACCAAGGTAAGACAGAAGACCTAACACTGTACATCTTTTTGTTTCTCAAAAGAAGGTTTCAGGTTTCTAAATTCAGGTGTTAATACTCTTGGGAAAGTATTTGGAAAGTTAGCGTCTTGACGTAGTGAAGCGAATCTGAGACGCCGTTTCAAGACTCCCATTTTTTTTTACAGGGATGCATCCAACCAAATGCCAACATGGAGCATTAAATATCATTGTTGGGAACCTTATTTTACAGTTCCAGGAGCTCCTGCCATGAGGTTACATGTACACTGAACAGGCGGAGGTGTGAGGCAGGAGCAGACAGACTCGGTCAAAAGAGGACATTATGGTGATGTCTGTGTGGATGATCCTACCCATCAGTCTGCCCGTCCTGACAATCACCGGCATCTGGGTTGTGTGAGTATCACTAAAACACACACTTCTGTCTACATCTCACTTATCAACTAGGATGCAGGAGCTGACCATTAAAGCAAACAAGTATGCGTAAAACCAGCTCCAACTAAAGACACGGTCATGTTTACAAGCTACGGAACTGGGTCCAGTTGAATAAAAACTGTTGTAAACTAAAATAATCTACAATCAATGTTTGAGAACCATGAATGTAAAAGCAAGACAGAAATACTTGATACCTTTGGACTTTGGTACTGGAGAATACTTGGAGAGAGTACCTTGGACGTCAAAAGAAAACAAACACTTGAGTCTCTGATCAAATCAAACCTAACCATTCACACAAATGTACACCAATTCACACCAAACTGAAGCTCTGTTATATTGGACATAAGAAATAAGAAAAACGTGACTCAAACAATATTTATATGAATAACTGAAGGAAAATGACAAAAAGCCAGCAAGGAGATCTGAAGTGATATAATAAAAAACATAAATATGCCATTAAGAAGCCTGAAGACCCAAACAGAATGCAGTATAAATTTGAAATACGTTATTGGTGTTGATCTTATTTTTTTTTAAGCCTATGACAGGCACAATGGTTCTAAACCATTCAGTGATTACTTGATAAGAAAGAGACCCTTGTCATCAGTTCTGTACCAAAGAATGAGAGTGATGATCAATTGTTTTGGTTTCCTTTAGAACTGATTTTGAATCATTTCGTTTTGCCTGATTGTCTTTTTTGGAATGTCTAATCTGGGGGACCATCAACCTTAATATAAATTAAGCCATGTATCAAATCAGTTTCTCCAGGTCTTGTTTTTGAAACTAAACTTTTTTTTTAATGTGGTAAAAAATAAATGTATTAACTACTTTACTATGACTGCTAAAACACTAAGGCCACAAACCTGATTATTTTAGTGTAAGAGTTCTAAAGTTTAGATAAGCAGCTCATCTACATTTCTCATCTTCGGTTCTAAATACAGACAGTGGTATCTAAGGTGTGCTTTGAGGGATTTTTTATGTTTGTGCTCAAATATTACCTACAACATCATTAGAGTTTCAAACATGTCCTAATAGATAACCCTTTTATACAAATGAGACCATTTATTTATTGTGTAAAATGATCCAGTTTACATATCTGTGAGAGGCAATAGTATGCGAATCTATAGAATTAGAAGTTAATTTGAAAGTGAAATTAGTCAGGTGTTTACAATCCATTGGATGACAATCAGGAGCGATTGGGCACCCTGTTGTATTTACTGAACTTGGATAGTGATACAGTTGTTGATACTAATCTAGCTGGGAAAGGTTACAAAACCATCTCTAAAGTGTTTGGACTTATCAAATCAGTGCATGAGAAGTTAAGATGGGCAACACAAGGAAAGATCCAGCTCACTAAGAGCAGCCCAACGTACACATGCCATTGGTATTAGCTAATCAGCTCCGACGAATATTGGACAGGCAAAGGTGGTGCACAGGGCTCTGCTGGTTGTGGAGCAGTTAAATAATGTGCCAACTTTTGTGTCAAGTTTGGTTGCGGGTATAGTAAAGATTCACAGAGAACTATGTGGAATAACCTCACAGAGGTGAAAAAGTGATACGCTGTCTTTGTCCTCAATATGTTATGTCTGAGGGGAAGAGCTGACCAAATTCAAAGCAATATAAAAAAAACCCTCAACTTTAAACTCTAAGGTGTAACAATGGTATGCAGTTTGCAGTTGTCTCACCATTTCAGTCCTTTCAGTAAATTACTCTTAGCCGTTTTGTTTCTGAGGGCACACAAGAGTCCTCTTTCTCCCATACCCACCAGGGCAGGGATAGTTATATAAAGCATGGGAGGAGGGGAGGAGGGCAAGAAACACTCCCACACTTTCCATACAGCATCATTGGCTGTCAGAGAGATTGAGCAGTGCCCTGGACTAATTCTTACCACGTTGTCTGTAGTGGCGGTCTGACCACATTTCCCTATAAAACATGGCCCAACTTGTGCGCCTTAAAATAGTTGTTTCCATGAGTCCTGTTGAAAAGGCATCTGTAATCATGTCTCCACAACGGGTTTTTCTGAAAATTACAGAGCTTCAACTGCGACTGAAATGTGTTGTCCTAGATTTGGACTGCAATTGTTTTTGGCCCACTGCATATAGTTATATATGGAAACTTTAGTGCCTTAGCTTTTGTTTGATCATGGTTTACAGTTATACTACTGAATTGTTTGTTTGTTTGCATATTTTAGCCCTCACTCTGTACTCTTGATGAATTTCCATTTAGTTCGAAGTTTCAGTGTTAGCTTTTCTATCTTGGATTTTGTTCAGGCTGTTAGACATGGGACAACGGGGTTGTCATTGTTGTTATTTTTAGTTTCAAAATTCCCCACACATTCTCTATTGGGAACAGGTCAGGACTGCTGGGAGGCCTGTTCAGTGTCTATACCCTTTGTGCAGCATTTGGATTTGCATTGTTCCTGAAGTCACAGAAGTGTAAATGACCTTTGCCAAGGGCACTGACAGCTCCAGTGACAGAACCTGGCTTTTGGACTTGTTGTTGAACAGTTTGAATGGTACTTTTTTATGGTGTCCAGCCTCAAACCCAAACGGATTCATCTGACCACAATACATGTCGACCATCAATCATGATTACAATCATCTGTTGACATCACCTGTTTGAAATCACATCATTATTTAGTGTTTTTGATTACTAGCTTTAAAAACTTAATTTTACTATTACTACAACTTAACTATTTCAATTAACATCTAGGCCACCCAAGGAGGTTGGATCTCTTTTTGAGTCTTGGTCCTCCCAAGGTTTCTCGGGGAGTTTTTCCTTTCTACTGTTACCCTAGGCTTGCTCGATTTGGGGTCGGCCTTTTAAGATAATATAATATTGTTAAGCTGCTTGAGACAATGCACTATTGTAAAAAGTGCTATATAAATAATTTTGACTTGGGGTTGTATATTACACTACCAGTGGTGGAGTCTGTCGTTTGTACTTTAGGAAGCATCTTGTGTTTTACGCTGTGTTGATCATTGGCTGGTTTCCTTCCACATTCCAAAGACATACATTAGGTGAGGCACAATTACTCTGTGACACTTGAGAGATGCCAGTCGACATAACATGTCTTGGGAATAAGGGAGGAAAACAGAATACAGAGTGCTATTGTGCCTCCACAGTATACAATAGCAATTATTTTCAGAAAAGACCAGGTTGGGCCAACTGCGTTGTTTTTGTAAATGGTTGTTTTTCAGTATATTGTAAGCAGTTTAAAAATAAGTGTTTTTATAAAAGCTCTGAAGAATTGTAAATGTGAATTATATAACCAATCTCCCTAGTCAATGTGTGACCAGTTGTGTTAGAGGTGTTAGTGGTGACCTGGTAACTGTTTGTGTAATTATTCACAATGGTGGCTGAGGCAGATGGAAGACTGTTTGTTTACCAAATCTGATTTCACTGTGCTTCATGGTATTGGGGAGTGTACCTGGGTGCATGCACATACAGATGCTCTGAGAGATGGAAACACCCTAACTGGTGTTTAACCTGTATCTGACCCTGCAGTCTGTCCAGGGCAGTTAGATTGAACAAACAGAAGGTGTATGCACTGGTACAAGGAGACCGCTTAGTGACACAGCTGTTTGCTAAACAACTTCGCTATATTGTTCGTTTGTGAGTGTCTATGCATTTTTGCAAACATTGTAAAAGTGAGACCTTCAGGAGCCAAATGTTTGTTCTGATTGCCATCTATTACTGCCATCTGCTGAGTGTTACAGGTTGCTGGGTAGGAAGTTCTATGACCTTGCTGTATCAGCAACACAGAACATACAGCCACTGTGCGGGGCGGAGAGACTCAGAATAAATTAAAATCAGTTCAGATCCTGTTTCTGTCTATCCAATACCCAAGCTCATAATCAAACAATTCAGCCAAGACTGAAGTGTGGTTACATAAGTTGTTTTTAAGTCAATTTTGTGTGTCCACCCTGTGGCTGTATGACAATGACGTAGTGGTGTGTTAGTGTGTTGTACTGTTGTAGGTGGATCAGAGACAGCAGTGCTGCTGGTGGGTTTAACACCCCACTGTCACTGCTGGACTGAAAATAGTCCAGCCACCAGCATCCTGTAGGCAGCATCCTGTGAGCAATGATAAAGGATTATAAGATGGCAACAACAGACGAGTTTCTGTCTCTGACTTTACATCTACAAGGTAGATCAATATATGGTAGCTGTGTCTAATATATTTCACAGTGAGTGAAATATTTCAGTAGCACTGCTGTATCTGCTCTACTCCTACCAAAACAACACAAACTTAACACCACCACCACCTCAGTGTCACTGCAGTGCTGAGAGTGATCTCCAGGGTGATCGCATGGGCAAGTTGAGAGAACTATACTGCTCACACAAATTAGGGGATACATCCAAATTAAATATCCCCAATAAAATACCCCATCATTTTTGTAAGCAGTGTTTTATAATCTTGTATTGTCCTATTCTTTTCTAGCTTCCATAAAAACATCTGCATACTTCAAATGTCTCCTTACAGTTTGTAGAATTGTCTCTGGTTATTGTTTATAAAAGCCGCATGAAAACCGATGGCAGGCAGCATTTAGTCATACAAGCGGCTTAAAAGGTGCAGCAAAGATCTTTGTTTTTATTGAATATGTCATACAACACTCGAGTAGTTCATGGACAGTTTTAGAAGGAATGCTAATATATTCTGTTACAGTTGTGGTTGTTTTACAACACCCAAACAAATGACAAATATATTTGACTTGGTACAAAAAGATTTTTATGCAATTATTTTGGGGTTAAGCTGGGTAACAAGGATAGACTTTGGTGACCACATAAAGTGTGCACGGCATGTGTTGAAAACCTGGACTAAAGGTCAGCAAAAAAGTCTCAGCTTTGGAGTGAAAGTGGTGTGGTGAGAGCCTCAAAACCATGCCGATGACTGCTACTTCTGCATGGTAATTATTACAGGCAAGAACACAGACAAAATCTTTCATCGATTTCCATATGGACGAAGAGCTTGTACACTGTATCAACGTCAAAGGACTTTATTGAGTGAATGGGATGTGATAGTTATATGTAGCTGAAGAGTATAGGCTTTTTATTGACAGTTCAAAGAGCCACCTAAGGTGTATTACTTCACAGTGGCAATTAATTAGCTGCCATTCCTATTGCTCACTCGGGAAATATGAAAGTAACTTATCTCATGATCTCTGAGAACCGCTTTCCAAAAAAAATAATATAATGATCATTGCTGGATTTTATATGGTGACCTGAAGGTTGTATCGATGCTTCTAGGACAACAAAGTGGTTACACAAAATTTCCTTGCCTATTGTGCCTTTGGGATAGCTGAGCAAAGACAGAACATTATACAAGAAAAGAATGGCCTGCTATCGAGAAATTTGATATTAGTGGAAAGAATATCAAGAATGAACTACTTGTTAATCCTCAGAAAGTGTTGCTCCCTCATTCTTACTCATGAAACAGTTAATTAGTGCTTTGGATCAAGATTGTAAGTGCTGTGTTCCTGCTTTTTTACCTCCAAGCTGCATATTTTTAGTTCATATTTGGAATTGACACCTTTCACTTGGGTAAAATCAGCAAAATTAGGACAATTCCAATGTAGACAAGTGTTATTAGCAAGCTTAAGCTTTATTAAGACTCAGTACAAATTCAGTCTTAACTTGTACACTTACAGTATATATCAGATGCCTTTATATATAAAAGAAAGTGCTAATTAATAGACATTGCCTAGCACACACAGCCTACAGCCCAGTGCTACCATCTAGCTAAACCCCTGCTAAGGGTTCATGTTAAAATAAACTAAGGAAATGAAGGAAGGAAGCAAGGGATTTTATTCAATGTGCAAGTGCAATCTCTGTCTTTGCTTACTATATATGCGAGTGCACCATGCCAGTTACTGTGGATCGAATCACGTTGGTGCCTTTGAGCCGGGTCGGCCACAAATTACAGGCACAATTCACGGTGTCTGAGGCTGGGAAAGTCTTCCAGGATCCTGGCAGTGCGATCCAGCTAGTTTGGGGCAGGCACAAAAAAAAACTGTCCAGCATCAGTGGATTTATTTATGTGAGGGCAACCACAAAAGCCAGGTGTGACTGTAGTGAGAATATGAGTATAAACTCCTTAATAGATTAGCTCTGTATGCGCAAGTAATATTAGCATGTCTGCCATGGATCAAGATGTTGTTTTGGACTTCTATTTTTTTCTTATATTTATATTCTTTCTTCTATTATTGTTTCTTATTGTCTGAGTCTGTATGGCAGTTGTTGAATATTTGAGTCAATACCAAGTTTAAATTCACATGCTTTCATACCTTAGTATCACTAACTACCCTGCTAAAGAAAACAGGACAGTACGGTTTTTAGTCCAAGAGTAATTCAAGTGCTACATAAGCACTGTATGCTCTAATAATAACTTGTACATGTACAGAGTACACATTTTTCACACAGTGCAAAGACGTCAGTATAAAAACTAAACCGTGTGTGAGACAACATCAGTTTTTAATGTGTGGGTTCTTGTTTAGACAGAGTGTACATTTTGTTTCTACTGAAAGGCTGCTTTGCGTATTTACTGTTATATTTTCTACATCAGGTATACCATGGCCCTGTATAACCAGCATGTTTGTCCAGTGGATAACTGGTAAGAATTTAACTTTAATTATTTACATGTTGGTACATTCTGTGCTGTTTTGATTTCCAGGGAAATGTTTGATGCATCTCAGTTAATATCTTAACTTTTCTAAACCAAGGTTCATTAAAGCAATACTAAAAATGTTAACCACATTTGTTTTAAACAGCAATATGAAAGTAAGGCTTTGTGCACTAAACATACCTGTACATCCAACTGTGAGAATTAACATTGTGATAACCTGTCCAACAAGCTGTGGGTCACAAAAATATCTTCAGTCCATTGATAAACCTGTACTCTGTTTCTGGAACCAAGAAATTAGTATAAACATTTTAAGTCATGTACGTTGCATGGAGATACGCAGTTGATATGCTGTTGCAGCATGTACCACAGGCACTCTGACAGACTGTAATCTGCCACAGTTGGGTCCTTGAGCAAGGCCCTTAACCCACCATTGCTTGAATTGTAAGATTGTATAAGTTGTAAGTCGCTCTGGATAAGGGCGTCTGC
>JAUZSU010005648.1:0-11374 GCA_034780255.1 Parotocinclus maculicauda
GAGCGCGTTGTAGCGCATATTTAGTCAATGACATGTACACACAACAGTATATATTTGATCACTTATTTTTTGACATTGAGCTGAGCTTCCCTTGCAGTCTTAGAGCAATCGTCACTGATATATATATATATATATACTGTAACATGCTGGCCCAATAGATTGATAAACAAACAGAGAGCTGAATGGATAATTAAATGCACATTTTCACATAGCATTTTACAGCAGATGCCCTTAATCAGAGCGCCTTACAGAAGTATTTTGTATTCGTTAGAGCAGGCATTCCCTTCTGCTTACACAAATAGCCTACAGCTCAACAAGATGGAGCCCTAATAAGAGTTGATGTAGGAAAAAGACAACAGACATAATTAAAAAGAAAAAAAGGAACAATAAAGTGAGGGATTTTTAATTTAAATGTCAGTCTTTGTCTAAGAGCAGAGTGTAAGGGTGAGTTTTTAATGGCTGTTTGAAGACAGCCAGTGGAGGCAGATAAACCAGTACGCCTCCCAATAAAGGTACAGATGGATGAACGGATGTTAATGAGGCACTAGTCGAAGCAGTAGTAACAGCTTTGATTACAGACATTTTAGGAGTCTAATAATAATCATCAGCGTTGTTTGAGTGCTTAGCGTTCAGCATTAGAGGATTCTGCTTCATTTTTCTTACCACATCGGAGTGCTTTAATGACACTAAACCACCTTAAAATAAATAAATATCCTGTTTTTTCTAGTTGTAGTCCAATAAAGAGACTGAAAAAAGCTATATATAACATGTCATTATAACATTGCTAAAACAATGATATATTGAATCGAATGGTGGCCCAAGACTTAAGTAAAAGCTATAAAGCAGTATTTAGTATTTACATATCCAGTATTTGAATACTGTATCCCATCTGTTTTTCAATAAAAGTGAAAATTTATTTTACTATCAATTTGCTTTCTTGTTTCTTCACAATAATTGGTTAAAGGATACGTGCTAGATGTATTAAGTCTGTTTCACTGTTTTTAGACACAGTTTAGTTGTGTACGGTATGAGAATCCTTCCTTATTGTGAATAAAACTGATGTAAAACCTCCAGTTTCTCCTATGCATTTGTGTTTGAGGGACACAGGAAGGACATGCGAACGCCACACAGGCAGAGTCCGAGGTCAGGATCAAACCAGGGATGCAGTGAAATATGAAACAGAATTGCGACTTCATACTATCAGCAGTTTTAATAGGAGTCTGGCTTGTTCAGTTGCATTTGCAGTTCTTATTAAAGCTTTAATGTATCAGTTATTTAAAACAAGACAATTCTGACAATATAAGATCCAGACGATGGGAGGAAGAGAGAGATTATAGGCAGAATTATTGGCACTTTGGTGCCACAGGGATCTAATACCCGACTAACTTGGGGTACTTCATGTAAACACAAATGAGGGAGAGAAGCTACCAAACAGTTTTAGGTCCCTGACCTAGAAAAGTTGGTTAAAATAGGTAATACATATATAGTGCCCAATAAACTATCCATTAATTTTTGTGAGTAGTGTCTATATATATATTTATTTTAAAAATTGTGTGTCTGTATATATATAAATATACACTTTTAAATATATTTTTCTTTGTCAAGAAATCTTTAGCTTTTTTGTTCAACAAGAAAAAAATCCCATCCCACATTAGGTTTCTTAGGTTTTTTTTTTATGTTGAGAAAATGTTCTAGAGTAGTGACTGAAATAAAATAATCGTAGTCTTTTTTTAAACCCTAATGCACCCTTAAGATGCTTTTCCACCTGGTTCTAGCTGGTCCCTTAAGTTACAGTTCCATGGTCCCTTCACTGCTTCTCTCATGTCAGGATGAGGCTCCCCGAGGCTCCTATGTGGTCTCTAGGGTAGCTATTGAGCATCAGGCCTCGACGCTGTACATGTACGTGTACGTGTTTTGATACATTTCACTCTGGTGTTTGGTAAATTCTTTTTATGCTGTAATGCCAGCATGCCCTTGAGGTGCATGGATTCCACATTTGTGTAACATCTCATGATCCCTGTTACCCAAATAGCATCTTGTGACCATCTTGTGATCTCAGCCTTTTCTGTCCTTAAAGTTTTGATTGCTTATTTTCTTTTCCACGTTATTAAATCAATTAGCAACCTCGTTTAATTGGATATAATGGAAATGCTGTTTCTCTTCGGGCAGATTAAGGGATACAAGTGAAGGCATTGTGTTCTGACTGAGCTGGGATTAGTGGATTTTTAGCCTGAATATACATCGCTTATTAGGATTTGTCCTGCACCTGGGTAGCTGTTAAAGCATCAATGTCTCCTTTAGGTAATCCTACTAGTGCGTCACAATGTCTGTGTGTGTGTGTGTGTGTGTGTGTGTGTGTGTGTGTGTGAAAACCCAGTCAGTTCACGTGTAAGATGAGCTGTTCGGCTTCTTTAACACTAGGGGGCAGCATTGCACCACAGAGCGGCAAGCATTACCTACTGCCGCACGCTGATGAGTCACGTGTTTGTTTTTCTTTCGAGCTGGGAGACACTGCAATGCAAGTAAGGCAGGAGACAATGTGGCCTCATACATGTATATGTAAAGATATTATAAAATATTGGTCTGTCTAGAAGAATTGGTTCTCATCTGACAGATAGCGAGTGTTGTTCTTAAAAGCTGTGAGCTCAGTCCACAAACTTGGAGTCCTCCTTTCTGTTTAACCACGTCTCTTTTATCTCAACACCTTCATGTCATGCATAGCGTGATGGGAGCGGGTTATCACTATAGTGCTAGATGAGGGAGGGTAGATGTGAACCCACCCATGGAGGATGGGTCCCTTTTTGAGCGTTGGTCCTCCCAAGGTTTCTTCCTTCGACATTCAGGGTTTTGCCCTTTCCACTGTCGCCTTGGTTTTATTACCGCCTTGTAATTCATCTCTGGATAAACTCAAAATATAATTTTTTATTAATAAGAGGGAAGTGGAAGGTGCAGGTAGAGGCAAAATGCTTTTCAGATACACACTCTATCTGCTACTTTAAAGTGTTTCAGACTGACTCAAGGCGTTTCATTTGCAACAATTCTTTGGTTCACTTGCTTAGTGGTTTGAACGGTGGGCAGTAAAAATACCTGTATAATGGGACATTTGATACTGGGAGTTTAGACACTAAAGTTTGCCTAAATATAATTTAAGCTACTAGTACTAGAGACAAACGGTGGTTTGGTGGGTAGCACCGCTACCTCACAGCAAGAAGGTCCCGGGTTCAGTCCCAGGGTGGAGTGGCCTCGGTCCTTTCTGTGTGGAGTCCTCCCTGTGCTGTGTACTCAGGGTACTCTGGTTTCCTCCCACAGTCCAATGACATGCATGTTTGGTTAATTGATTACTCTAAATTATATATGTATATAATTATATATATATATGTATGTATATTCATGCCTAGTCTTGAGATGAACTTGTGTGGAGATATAACTTTGTATGTGTCGCTAAGATGGCCATTTATGCTGATAAAGAAGCCAAATCAACAAACAAACAAGTATTAGAGACATAATTCAGCTCAAGCAGTTAAGGAAGCATCCTAAGAGTCGAACAGTGGCAACCTGGCAGTGCTTGGATTCACTAGTGTAGTCTCTTAAATACTGAGCCACTTAGATGAGCTTGTGTTTTTGAGCCTACTCCAAAATCAATCAATCCAATTTTGTTGTATCCACATAATTCTCATCACTGTGAGCGTTCAACACCACAGGCTGCATACAAAAAGGAATCAACAAGAAGCACAGCAAGCGCCATTGCCATGTTTATGTTGTCACAATAATTGCTGCTTGCACTCAGCAGTTGAATGGCAACATATTCATTCCACACAGCCTCAGGTTTGAACGTGTGTCACAAACCAACAAACTTAAAGGGAAACTGAAACCACCAGTTGACGCCTGATAAACACAATCCTGGATTAACTTGGAAATGCAGCTGGGCATTGAATCTGTACATAGCTTATGTCAAGTCCACATGGCTATCATTGTAGATGGTAATTAGCGATTTCTTCACAGTCACATCGTCACACAGTTTTTACACCTTAAAAACCTGGCGGAATAAACTTTTTAAAAACACTGTCCAAACAAAGTCTTTTAAATGTTGACTAAAGACCCACCTCTGTATCTGGCACTTAAAGTGCAAATATTAACTTAATACAATTAGGAACTGTCAGATATTTATCATATTCTTACTGGTGAAATTTCCCCATTGTGGGACTAATAAAGTATTATCTTATCTTATCTTATCTCATCTCATCTCATTTCATCTCATCTCATCTTATCTTATCTTATTCCTTGTGTTTTTTTCTTGTTCAGACTTATTTTTGGTTGTCCATCTCAAATCTGATTTGCCTGTCTAAACATAACCCAACAGTGTTGCTTATGTAACTCCGCTAACGTTCTGACTCGCAATGGTGAGTTAGCACTGGTATTGTCCAATAGATCAATTGTTGTTTAGCCTGGGAGAAGGTTTAACCATGGTGTTTAATAACAGTATCCTTTATTCACTGTTGTTCCTTTTGAGAAGGAATTGGAAAGCACAACAGTAAATACATCGTTTAGCAGTATAGATTAAGGTTTTTGGCCAGTTCTGTTCTAAGGCAATTGTTTACACAAAAATGTAATGCAATGTACACCATAGATTACATAAGAAAAAAAATCACCTTTGGACCCGGGTGAAGCCCTGTCCATTCTGCAGATAGTATGAGCTTTGAGTATATAGGAATCCAGGCTGGGTTTATTTTTCATAGGAAATAGCACTGTTTCAAAAACAGAGTCAGCAACTTCAGTTTAACAATGTTTTGAAATACAAAGTCAGACATCTGACTTATGTGCCTGCATCCTCTGCAGTCCATTCTCATTATTTGTAATGCTTCAAACCTTTGAGGTTGCCAGGTTTCTTTGGTGTGATTTCTGGGCATAGGTGTTTATAGGGTTTTGGCTTTTCGTTTACAGAAATTGCAAACAACTGTAACTTAGGACAACAGGTGCTTAAGGTACTGTGTGCAGTTTGAATGCACAGTTTGCATTTTAATTGTACAATGTACAGTATGTCAGGAAATCTACACAAAACAAAACAGCATGGAGATTGTGAGGCTGAATGAGGTTGTGTTACTAGTAGTATGCAAACTCTTTAAGAGAATGCCGAATGTGGCATCCCATTCTTAATCCATAGGGATTCATATGATGTCGGCCCACCCTTTGCTGATATAGCAGTTTCGGCTTTCGGGCTTTCCGCAAGCTTTAGGAGCGTGTTTACTGGAATTTTTGACCATTCCTCCTGAAGCGCGTTTGTGGGATCAGGCGCTGATGTTGAACGAGAGGGCCTGACTCGCAGTCTCTGCCCTTATTCATCATAAAGGTGTCCTGTGGAGTTAAGATCACGACTCACGGCTTGCAGGTCGGTCACTTTTTTCCGCAGCAAACTCGCTTATGTGTGTTTTTATAGGCCGTGCTTTGTGCACCAGTGTGCAGTCATGTAGGAACAGGAGGGGGCCAAACTGCTCCCACAAAGTTGGAAGAATTAAATTGTCCTACATCTCTGAATTCTTTTTACTGAAACTCATGGGTCAAGTCCAACTCCTGAGAAACATCCCTACACGATAATCACCCCCTCCACCAAACATTCCACTTGGCACGATACAGTCAGGCAAGTACCCTTCTCCTGGCAACTGCCGAATCCAGACTGGTTCTTCAGACTGCCGGACAGACAAGTGTGATTTATCACTCCAGAGAACATGCCTCCACTGCGCTAGAGTCCAGTTGTGATGTGCTTTACACCACTGCATCCAACGCTTTGCTTTACACTTATTTACAATGAGCTGCTTGGCCATGAAAACCCATTTCATGAAGCTCCCCAATAGTGGACACTGTTCTTGAGCTAATTCGAAGGTCACATAAAGTTTGGACGTCTGTAGGGATTGACTGTGCAGGAAGTTTGTGAGCTCTGCATACTATGCAGGTCACCATTCTCTGTCATTTTACATTATCTAACACTCAGTGGCTGAGTTGCCGCCGTTCCAGATCGCTTACACTTTGTTATAATGACACTAAGAGTTGACTGTGTAATATTTAGTAGCGAGGAAATTTACGACCTGACTTGTTACACAGGTAGCATCCAATCACGGTGCCATGCTGGTCTTTACCGAGCTCCTAAGAGCAACCTATTCTTTCACAAATATTTGTAGAAGTATTCTGCATGCCTAGGTGCTTGATTTTCTACAAATGCGGTCAAGCAGGTGATTGGAACACCTGAATTATTGAATGTTATACAGAACTGTAATGAAAGGGAAGTAATGAAAGGATTTACTATATTGCACCATTGGTTATCACAATTAGAAAGACATCCAGAACAACATCAGTGCGTAGATGCCCAGGGCGGACGTCATGGAGAGCCACCCGGTCTCTTTGTTTGGGAGTCTGTACACAGGGTGCGAGCTAGAGCCTGTACAGCAGACGTATTTGTACATGAAAGTAAGACTTTGGTCTCATCTGAATTAAAATTTAAAAGGCATCTCTTGTAGCTTGTACTTTGATCTGTTTTCAATTCCCTCAACTGGTCAGTCCGTGTTTAAATCAGTCGCTCACTTCCCCTTCATGGTGTCTTGCCTTATAGTCAAGGTTGCCCCTGCAAGACTGACAGGGGAAAACAGAAGAGAGAAGAAAAGAATGAGGTAGAAGATGGTGTAAGAGGGAGTCAGAGAGTTAGAATCATTTGTTATATGTCAAATCCTTTCAAATTCTCTATTTAAGTCCAATGTGTCATGGTAACAATGTGAGGGTTACTGCAGCCAAGGTGAGATAGACATATCCCCAATAGTGTCTGTAATTAATTAATTATTTCCATGACTACATAAAATGAGCATGACATCACTTCAGCTGGCTCCTGAAATGATAAAAAAATGAACGTGATTCTGTTTTTTATTCATTCATGTCGGTTGTTTTTACTTTCAGAAACTAAGCTTTTAAATTGATGGCTCAAAGGTTGGATCTCCCAAACACAGCATTGCTTGTTGTGCTTCATATTCAGGCATAGCCCAAACAAGCCAGATTATTTTGGTGCAAATTGTTATTTGAGGTACCGCAGAGTGCTTAGCAGACATGTAGCTGTACAGTCCACACAGTAATGGGTTCAGTTAATGGTAAGCTGTTCAAGGAGCTAAAAGTGGTAAATTAGAGGTGGGATTTGAACCCTGCTTCTACTGATGCAGAGTCTAGTATATTACCCGCTAAGCCACCACAATCCGATTTACAGCTGATATAATCTTACAAGATACAATCCAAGGCGTTTAGGGGACCCAACAGCAGCAGCTTGGCAGTACTTGGCTCGGTAAGGTAACAGCTGCATTACTACAGCCCCTACTATATCACCCTAAATAATGCGCATCGTATTCCGTAACAACTAGGGTGGCGCAAATTGTTAGCACTGTCGCCTCACAGCTGGATAGGTTGATCTGAATCCTGGACTCCACCTCCATAGAGAGTGTCCCTGTGGGTTTACCCCAGGTACTCCTGCTTCCTTCCACATGCATCAGGTTGATCGGTAGTTCTGAATTAACCAAGAATTAGTCTGACTAGAATTCTGACCATGCTCCTGTCCTGAACGGGCATTAATGCTGATGTGACGTTAAAGAAATGAATAAACAAACAAATCAAACTAACAGCTTATGGAGCGTTTCTTATTGCATTACAAATAAGCAGAAATGCTATTTGGCATGAGTGAACCAGATTTGAAGCAGAAATTGAACGTTGTAAAGTATCAACAGTGTCAATAGACTTTAGCTGTTAAGCACAAAAAGCGATAAGGTTTGCCAGAATACTAAGCACTTGTTGTGGAAGTAGAGTTTAGGCTAACTTCTAAAATCTTCGATATATTTTCATAATTTACCCCACTTTTCTTGGTCAGGGTTGCAGGGGTTCATGGCACGATCCCCTGACCATTTTAATCTCCCTCAGAGACACAGTCGTGTCTGCATGTGTGTCCAACCTGGTCAATCACTTCTGGAACTCAAACCTGGTCCCTTTGGTGGTGGACCTACATATTGGACTCTTGTGTCACCTTAAAACATGTCTATATTATTATATCTATAACAACCAATGGTTAGCAGATCATTTACTTACAATTGCTTTTATTTAATGAGATTTAGATCATAACAAAATGATTTGAAACGTATGGCAATGAAACTGGAGCTTCCTGGTAGTTTCATGATTATGTACTATAACTAGGTATAGGAATAGGATGTAGTGCTCAGTATATACACGTATACATGTAAAAGTGCAGTATGCTTAATCCAGGCTTGCATCTGTACCTCTGTACCTCTGTGTTATATGTTCTTTTTTACCTTGTTGACCTAAACACTGTCACGCTACACTGGGCTCCCTGCAGTCCGAAGTTTGCAGTTGTTAGTTGCTGGCTTAGCATACATTTCTTAATAAGTTTGTTTTCTTTTGCTTCCAAAGTTCGCGTATTGCCTGTGTATCCAACCGTAGTGAAGTAAAAGCTTCGGCTAATGTCATGTTGAATAAGATCATAATCACTAGAGACGGAATAATGCATTTGCATTTAGTCATGAAGAATGTAGTAGCCTTTAGTCATAGAGACTTATTAGACTGTTCTTAGTCACATGTGTTTACTATCAGAAAGCCATAATTAGCTTTAAGAGTCCAGAAGCATTTTATTTTGAATGACCTGTTTATGTCATTGCAAGTATGCGAATGCCTTATAGGTTTCCATGAAACAAAGGCTCCTTGCTGTATTGACCAATCCCAGGCCTCCAATCAATGCTTAGGTTTTAAGGACCAGATACAAATTTACCTAAATTGAGATAAAACGGTATAGGATTTGATCTTTATCTTTAACAACTCTTTCATTCATTTAATGGCCGTAGTGGGGCCAGAGCTGTTCCTGGGGATGGGCAGGATATACATAAGCTATGGACAGGGTACCAGTGCACTGCAGAAGAGCACACAAATATTTCACATGCACACATACCTAGAAGTGATTTAGGCAATTATGTTCCGACTGTGGGGAAAGGCAAACCTTATACTTAAATGAGTAGTAGCCTGGCGGTTAAAGTACTGAACTCTGGATCTGATGGTCCAGGGTTCAAATCCTACTTCCGCCAACCCTTACTTCCTTAAGCAAGGCCCTTACTTGGACTGTAAGAATGTCTGAGTTGTAAGTCGCTCTGGATAAGGGCGTCTGCTAAATAATGTAATACGTAACATCAGACTCTTTGTGTCTGTAGCATTACATTAATTCTTTTTCCAGTCACATTCCTCTGGCAAATGTTTTTTTTTTTCTGTTACGTAGCTCCATCAGTGCGTTAAATGAGTCATGACATTTGAGACTCGGATCGCTGCTTTTGATTTTTGGATCTAGAAAGCGAGTGTCCATAAACTAAATACAAATATGGCTATGGAGATAATTCACATTTCCTTGAGGAACCTATGCCAGTAAACAAATGCCAATTAAGTTAATCAAAGCTTATTCTAAATACTCATCATTTTAATACTACCTCCATGATCTTAAACTGAAAGCTAGGGGGTGGCAGGAGCCCCATACCAGTCTAGGAAAAACACTGCTCTAGACTACTGATAAAAAAAAATAAAAAATAAAAGATTGTATGTTTAAATCCCATCTCCACCAGCTACAGAGCAATTAAGCAAGATCCCTAACTTATTACTGCTCTGTTATATTGCGTTGCCCTTGACAACGCTAAATGCTGTAAATGAAAATGTAAATGTTCTCGTCAAATCAGTCTGTGCTCAGCTTTACATTAATCAAAGGCTTTTTTTTTCATGGAAAACCCAGACCTCTTTTTCTGCCCACTTTATGGCATTACTAAAAGCACAAATGTGCTTGTGTCAGCTCTTGGGTCCCCATCAGGAAAACATAGTTGAACCGGTGCAATAAAATCACCCAATTTAAGACAGGAATGAACGTTAAAGACTGAGCAAGTGTGATCATTGTAAAGATATTTGCTGAGGAATTGCAATGGGTGCTCAGGTGCTCAGAGAGATTATATATAAATGTCTTTTATTTCACCGCATGCAGTGAGGTGAATAAAGCAAGCTTTGCAGAGGGAGTTTGAAAAGGAAGGGTTATTGCCCGGAAGTCCTTACAGCTCCATTTATTGGTGTTAACTTGCACTCATTGAAAGCATGTCAAGAAGAAAGTCTTCGACAGTACAAAATGAAATGAATAAAGTTCAAAGAAACTGAAATTATGAGCGACAAATAATAAACTCTGATCATTATACTGATTAACCTTTTTCATAGGCTTTATACTTCACCCAGTCAGGGCAGCTAGAATGTCTGACTCAGTGTGCTCCGGGCACATCAGCATACGCAGAATGTTGCTGTGGACTACAAAAAAATCTATTATTCACCATGGGTACGACATTTCCCAGTATCTTTTCAAACGTTCATAATGCCTCAGCGTCTTTCCACATGCTTGAAGAACTAACGCTTTCAGTCAGGGCCAATTTATTCAGGTTTTCCAAGTAATGAAACAGGCAACAGATAATGCATTTCCATGGCCAAGACTAGCATGTAATACCAAGTGTGTGCTGGAAAGACGTAAAGCACACTACCGTAGAACTTTAGTACAGCAAAAACAACTTTTCTAAAGTGCTTCTCTGTTAGGCAGTTTGAATACCATGGACGAGGAATAAAGGTCTGGGGTGAAATGGAACCCATTCGTTCCAGAAAAAGGCAATTCTACGGTCTGTTTAAAACATTTTGGGAAATTCTTGGCCTGACCTTAACACACCTGTGCCGTTTACTACCACAGCAACCGCCCAATAGCCTTGTTTCCACTGTACCAGAGTCCAGTGGTGTTGTGCTTTAAATCTTACGAGAATACTCTCACACCCTAAACGCACTTGTTTGCTGTTTACGGAAATAAATTCCAAACCACGTTTTCAAGATGTCGGCAAAACCAACACTGCTTCCATGTCACGAAGCAACCTAGTAAAACACGATATATAAAAGTAAAGGAGGCACAGCCAAAAGAGTTACAGACCTCCAGGCGTACATGTGCAGTATCTTGTGAATCCTGCATGCTGCTGTGTTACGAGACTGAACTGCGTACTGGTGGGTAAAACTGTGAGTTGTCATTATAATGAGGAAGTCTGGTATGATTTATATATGTGTCTGCACACTGCTAAACTGACATGTACAGTACTGTGCAAAAGTCTTAGGCCACCATTCGATTAGAAAGGGTATTGCTAAAACTATGGTATAGTGACCATTTATCATTATTTACCGGCCTCTTTGTTCAAATATAACCAGACATTACAGGAAATGTATATGCAGTATTAAAAAAACTGCTTTTATAGGTTATAGTGGTAAGTATTTAGTGTGACTTTCTCTTTAAACTTGAGCA
>JAUZSU010005659.1:0-11373 GCA_034780255.1 Parotocinclus maculicauda
GTAGTAAATGGAAATGTTAGGCAAAGACCTGTAGGTGGCAGTAGAGGGTAGAGTTTTCGGGTAGTGATGCCAGAGACAAAGAGTTTCTTGGGATTTTACCTACGGATATAACATAATGTACACGTTCTTTGGTAATAAAATAATAAGCAAATAACATTACACGTAAACAATAGGATTTGTTTCTGTACTTTAGGATTTGGTCCGAATAAGCGGCTGGTCCCATTAACCAGTGGTCCTTTTAACCGGAATCGACTGTAAAAATTGATGTTTATTTTTCAGCACTTTTCAATTTCTCGAGGTCTATGTAGAATCAATACAAGGATTATAATTAAATAATTAAATAAAAAGGATAATTAAATAAAAGTAAATCTGAAAAAAAAATTAAATGAACACAAAAAAAACGTTGGCTCTCCACCGGAGGGTGGAAAAAGCTAAAAAAATAATATATATATATTTTTTTTTATTTCAACCATTGGTGCTGCTTTTTTTTGTATTCCTCAAATATGATCGTCGGCGGATCCGCGAAACAAGCAATAAAAAAAGTCTGACCTAAAGAACACAAATGGATAAGCAAAGTTCTGGACTAAATATGAAATCCCAAAAATTAGGGGATACGCCATATTGGGATATTATATTTTAAAATATCCCCTAGTTTTTGTAAGCAGAATAAGTAACTTTGCCAAAAAAGGCTTTCCAAAATATAGATGACCATATACCATCACCAGGGATATAACAAAACAACACCAAAACTTTTAGTGTACAGAGTTAAAATGTAAAAAGAAAAGTAAAGTTCAGTGGTACCTCGGTTCCTGACCACCTCGGAACTCATCGGAATCACGATGCATTTTGACGATAAAAATGTGTCTCGGTTCTCGTTGTTTGCTCGGTACTCTGTGAACTTGCTTAAACTTGTGAGCTGAGCCTCACAACTCATTTCAGTCGAAACTCGATTCACGATTCACGATTCACGATTCACGATTCACTAAATGATTCAAATCCACAAAAGCTCGTGCTCAGTGATCTCCACAGTGTTTGTTGTGTTTTCTAGAGTACAGTACTGTATTCTTAGTGCAATTAAGTCTCCATGGGTTTTAAAATGGTTAGTAATGACGGCCAACCAAAAGGACAACAGGAACCGAATCCTCCAGAACACAAGCTGCAATACGACTCCATTAACGCATAGAATGTCTTTATAGAGTGTGGATTTTCTGGGGATCTGGAACACATGTAATTCAACTTACCTTATTCTTTATGGGGATTTGGTCATTACTTGTCATTTTCAGTACTCGCCAAGCCTTCTGGAACAAATTACCAGCAAGAACTGAGGTACCATTGTATACCATGGGTCTGGCCATGGACAGGGTTTTGTAAATTCACCTTAATGTTGTAGAGATTTTAACCCAGGCCCTTAGGAAGTGCTGTTCCCAGCATGCGGCTCTTTCCAGAACCTCTGGAGCATAAATAAAGCAGCTGCAGCAGTTTACATATCACGTAAGGTTTTTGTACAGATAAGATTTAGTGCATCTAGCCCTGAGTGTGTGTTTGCTCTAATTAAGCCTAAACCCTCCTGAGATTCCCCTAACATAGCCAGACCTTGCAGGTTATGATGCTGCAAAACAATTGGCATGCTTCCTGATTGAATGGATCTGGTCCCTAGTGGTTCCATACATGCATCATCAATGCTAACATCCCTGCTAGTGTAGCAGTCCAGTCCGAGCATGTGTCATCAGATGCATGGGTTACAGCTTTGACTGTTCATACACTTAATAACAGGAGATGCAGGATGAATGAAACATGATGTGTTTTTTTCCCCCACAAAAACACATTCACATTTACATAAAGTAGTTAGTAGGAGACAGTGGCTGGGTGTGTCCTAGAACGTAAAAGTGTACATGTAAATTGCACATTCTTATAGAGAATCGTTTATACACTGAAGGATCTTCTACACGCCCAGCCTGCTGGCTCATGCACGTTTTGTATTTTTGAGTCCCATCAGAACAACCGCTTCGTTGTGCTCACTTTGTGTTTTTTTCCCTGCATGCTAATGTGTACAAGGTCGCGGCTGAAGGCCAACAGGACCCTCTGGTGCTCCAGAGACCAGTCAAGTCCTCGTCCCACCACAGCAGCCGTCACAGGAACCGGGACAGAGAGCGAGACAGGGACAGGGACAGGGACAGGGACAGAGACAGAGAGAGAGAGAGGAACCGGGATCGAGGACACGATCGAGAGCGGGACAGAGATAACACCTGGCCGATTGAGAAACATTCCAATGTGCAGCCTCAGGCAAGACTTTTTATGGTTTTAAAATTTCGTAGTTCTGAATTCTTGTGGCTAGTTTTAAATTTCTGTAATTCTGAATGTTCATGTTTTTAGATTCTCGTAGTTCTGAACCGTCACTGAATTCGTTTTTTCATTACTTGTTTGGGTTTTTTTCGTTGCTTGTTTTGTATGATTTTACATTTTTGAGCTGGGTCACAGTTGCTCTGGCACGTATCCCACGAAAACATTTCTTTCTCTTCATTAGATACGTATTATCTATACATGATTATCTAAATGAGTGTTTTTATTGTATCGATTTATTGAAATTCCCAACTTTAATATCCAAATAACCCTTAATAATTCCAATTCCTAACATCATGGAAACTTCCTTTCACTGTAAGGGACGTCGCGTTTTGCAGACCTTAAACATCCTGACCCTACCTTTAACGTGCTCTAACTCCGACAGTAAATGTTGCTCTGCTTTCAGAACCAACCTCTGAGGTCCCTGCGTAAGCTACTGCACCTCAACTCACCCGCCACGTCCTCTGCCCCCATCAGTCAGCCTCCTCCTCCCCCTCCACCTTCAGATCGCTCGTCTGAACTGCGCTTCCAGCCCCATGCCAACCCAGCACCCAAAGTAGTGCCCCCAAACATGCCTGAAGCCCGGGGCCTTCCAGTGGGCAGCATCACCCCGAACACAAAGAGCCGCAAACCCCATAACTACCCTCTGCCAGGCCAGATAGAGTCCGGCTGGCACGCCACACCTCCTTACCCCGACCAAATGGCAAACAAAGGTGGGCAGAATGGCATCGGGTTTGCCAGGGCTGTCCGTCCTCGATTGCCAAACCTCAATGACCTGAAAGAAACTGCTTTGTAGGGGGGGCAGACATGTCCTCTTTTTCATGATTGGGGGTATTTGCTAAACCACTACCGCTACCACTTCCGAACACAGTGACACCTCTGGTGGCACCAGTCATGATTTTGTGTTTGTTTTTTAAAACGCATCCTTTGATAGAATTTGTATTACTGTTAATGACATATGGGTTCCGTTTTTTTTCTGTTGGGTCTCTTAACATTGATGATGTACTGATGTATTTGTATATGGACATTGAATTGTCAGCTTTTTTTTTGGTGGGGGGGGGGTAGCTGTGGAATAGCAAGAGCTTTAGTTTATACACCAGAGAATGTATAAATATTTATTGTGTAATAATTCTATATTTCATGGAGATTATTTAATTGATTATGAGTGTCCTAATATTTATTATTGACATTGTACAGAGTGCATTTTATTGTTGTAACAAATTATACATATTATTACTTTAGTTTTATCTCTGATTTAAACCTTTGACGAGTCTTGCATCTTATACATTTAACCCTGTGAGCTCATGAACTCCGAAGCTACAGTTATGGTCCATAGAAAGAGATATTTGCACTCGAGGTGCAAAACCCTTGACACTAAACAACTTAACTGATGGTTTAGTTAAAAGCATTTACCAAATGGAAATATTTTCAGTGTGAGTGGCTTAAGTTGAAGAGACTTGAAAATACTAGGAAAGTCAAAAGATATACTAGGAATACAGTTGCTTATTCAGAATGGCATTATATATCTGTTTTTGGGTTCGCATTATGGGTTTCCAGAGTTTTAAAGGTCTCCATGCCTCCCTTATCTTGTGATCCACCTTCCAAATTTTGAGATTGACAGCTAACGACTGAAGTCAACAACTTCTCAAACAACAGCACAGACACCCTAGCTATGCGCCTTTTATCTACCACATTACGTTCTGTGAACCAGTTTGTTGTCCGTAATGGACGTTGGGACATAGACATTACCATGGTCACGTAGTCTTTGAATGCAAAGGGTATTTCAACAAATTACCATGCATTAATGCATCAAGAGATACCACAAAAACACAAGTGGGAGCCTAAGGTGTTGTATACACGTTAAACCTTTTGTTATTTAAGGAATTTTACAATAGTTATAGAAAATACAGCCATGTATTGTTACAATACAACCTTGTATAGGGAGAAAGATGTAACACTTGGTGATATGATGCATTGATATAAAATATGCATTGATAGACAGTATTACAAACAACACAGAAGATCTATTTTATGTTATCTAAGTTATCGTATGTAGTTTATATAGTTACTGGTTAGAGGGAATATACAGGTAGTATGGGCACCTAGTACTACTGACAATAGGACAGGTAAATAGACTTACAAGAGCCATTTATAACTGGTACAAATAAACTGTGGAAAGCACATAATTTGAGTTAGAAGAGTCTCTAGTCCAACTAAGAAATAAGCGAGCACACAACACAGGACTGACACACTTCTGCACGTAAACTGGCATGGACTGGGTGGTTACAGCAATGTGCATAATCATAAACCGGATTTTTACCTCTTTTGAAATGTGTTGTTACTGTTAAAACCTACATCGTTGATAAACGGCGCATATCCATGTTACCCTCTGCAGGTCATGGTACTTACTGTATGTGAGAGTATGGATGTACAGTATCGTTATTACTCACCCTGTGAGTTAGGGGTAGGGGTGTCTGTGAAAGGTAAATAGGAAGGGAAATACGTTTGCTCAGGAGAAGATGTGATCATAAGTCAGATTTCATATAGCCAGATCTCAAAATCCTAATCTCCAGAAGTTGGGTGAATGATCTAATTATCTGTGATATGATTTTGGTATATTTTTTAGTGACACTATATTCACAATCACTGCAGAGTTCTTAAAGCATTAAAGTACAGAAGTCATTTTTATATTCTACAGAACTGATTTATTTTAACGTACGACTGCGTGGTTAAGAGACGAGCAAGTGACTTGTGTCTTTTGAAGATTGCTATACTGTATATCAAAACGGGAGGAATTTATTTATTTTAGTATCAGATCCCAACAGTGAATGTAAAGAGATATCTAACTTAATGCAGCAGTGCTTATAATTTGGTTCAGGAGTCACGTTCTTTAATGAAATATTTCACAGTGCAGTTTCTGTCATCATGTTCATTTTAATAGACAGCAGAAATATCTAATTCAAACTTTACTTTACTTTTGATCAACTCCTGGACTCCATTCTTTTACTAAACCTACTATCCAGCTGCGATGCAATAACAAGCTGCCAATTCCTTTCTTCTTTAAGGGTCTTGGCTAAATAGATCTGTATATTTTGGACTTTCCATAGGAGGTCACTTTCTTTATTTTTTTGTGAGTTCTGCCTAATTGTGCACCTGCCTGTGCCAAGCGATGCCAAGTCGTTTCTGCAATAGCCAGCATTTGGCACCTTCGGGATGAACAGGTTGAGAATTGGCATTGAATTTAGCTCCAGGCTTCATTCCTGACCCAAATCTATTCAGATCCAGGGACATCAGCAACGTTTTAGTCCTTGGATTTCATGAATCACGTATTAGACATGATTGTGATGTGCTGTTGCCTCATAGAAGAAGAATTGTTCATAAAGTACACCATAAATGTAAGAGTCACATTTCTTACCAGCGTTTCACAGCAAGTCTATAATAATTCAACTGAACAGACTGTTTCGTTTTTATTTAAAATGTTGATGAGTCAGTCAGCTGAGGTGCATTTTTAAGTCCATATGCATCCCTTTTCTATAATACCATGTAGTAAGGACATGGTGTAACACTCTGGCATTATATATATATATATCTATATATGATTTTTTGATATGTCATATTGTGTGTCAGGTGGTGCAACTCTATATGCAGATCAACCTTAAAACTAAAAATGCAGACAAACGAGTGTGATAAATTGTAACAGTATTATAGATAAATCCCCATGAGAAGTCTATTGCATTTATTTTGCGGGGAAAACATGGAAAAATGCAAGTCAAAAGGTGGTGTGTGCAAAGGTTTAAGCACCTTTTCAGACCCTGTAGTATTTTTACACTCCAGGCTTTTAAACTTCATTCAGTTTGGGAGAAAGTTGTTCCCTATAAATGTTAATGCCATTTCATTTGGAAGAAATATATAAAAAAAAATGTCAAACCAGTAAAAATATTGTTTATACTAGTGAGTGTCACTTCCTGATACTATGACTGCAGACCAGATTTCTGCTTTTAATTTAAAGATTGGGGCCGTGTCACATCTTATTGGGAGATTTTCTAAAGATTTCTACAAATTAGTTCACCATTAGCAAAAAAGAGGCACGTGTGTGTTTGGTAATTGGTAGTGTCACATGGGATGGTGTGTCTCAAAGATCAAACACGTGTCATATTCCAGCCTATGCTGATAGATGGATTGGGCAATAGTTTTAGATTCATGGCACACCTTAAATGTTTTATTTTATTATCATACAGCATCACCTCTGTGAGAGAAATGTTCAGGGTTTGGCATGTCTGACATAAAATGCATTTTTATTGTATATTACCCTGTAATTATTGACCAATAAACAATGTCCTCCTGATAACCAGCCTAAATTTGTGCCTTATTTCGATGTGCTTGGGAAAAAAATGTTATACCACCGTACTGCCCCCTTCCAGTCAACCCCAAAGACATGGAAATGTTCACACAAACTCTAGATAAGGTGCATGTGGTAAAGTTCAAAGCACTGACACACTTTAGTCACATTTTAGTGAGTATTAAATAAGTTCACTTGAAATGAGCAAGTAATGATGTATTGAATGCAATTTTATTTAAATTAATCAGGCGGCACGGTGGTTCGGTGGGTAGTCCTGCTGGTGGAGTCCTCCCCGTGTCTGCATGGGTTTACTCCGGGTACTCCGGGCTCCTTTCACAGTTCAAATACATGCGCGTTAGGTTAATTGATTACTCTAAATTGGCATCGACTTGTGTGTGTGTATATATATATATATATATATATGACTAGTCTTGAGATGAGATTTATATAGCCAAATCATAACAGGATATTCGTTTTATGTTTTGTAAGCTGAGATTGGCCTTAGAGGTCTATCAGTGGTGAATGAAAATGTTTTATGTTTGTTACAAAATATAATCTAATCATTCCACACTAGCTAATGTCAGTATTCAGTGACATTCCCAAACAACTACACTTGAATTATTTCATTGGATACTTAATGAAAACATTTTTTCTTTGTAACATATTTAAAATATAGACATTTGATCTTCAGTTAAACAACACTGAGACTTTTCTTCAGTTTGATGTGTTTAGTTACAGCACCATTAAATACTAAGTATTGTGACTTTAAAAATGGAATCTGAAATCTCGATATGTTTATGTAATGTGTTTTTAAAGAGCTTTATTGAATACCCTACTTTTTACGCGACTATTTGGCAGAATGAGTTTGACAGATTAGTTAAAAGAAGAAATGCGACATTATTTGCTCATGTTTAAAAGAAACTAAAATGCTGAAAGTTAATGTTTCTAAACAAATAAAGAGATTGATATGCAATTTTAAAATCATGACAAACTGCATCAGGTTCTTCCTGTCTGCATTGAAATAAAAGACAATGTCAACGTAAGAAGCACTGTGTTTTTATTTTATATGCATGTGCCATACTTTCCATACTGTCCCAACTTTTTTCTGATTTGGGTTAAAAGTCTTTACTTAAGAACTGGACTTGAAATTTGCTTGCCTTTCAACACAGACTTGACTTGAGTTACTGTAATATTACCACAATAACTAGAGACTTGCTTCTAATTTTTGTGAGCAGTATACTCTCCCATATTTAGTAAAGTTTTATTATTCAAAATATACTGCACTTAATTCACTTAAACAGAGACTAATTACACTCAGTGAAGATAAGCAAAACTGATCATGACATAATCAGTTATCACCAAATTGCCCAGCCCTGCTTGAAGGTTAAGATTTGAGACTTGAACATATGTAACTTACTCCCACCTCGAGTAATATGAAATATTTTAGCATTAAACTGTGTCCTTTTGATCTATACAAAGCACCAAAAATTGCACCAGTGACAATTATTGCATTGCATTGCTACTAGGGAAAAAATTATACCTTATAATCCAACATGAAACTAAATGGGAAGCCACCCTGGAGGAAATACAAATCTAATTTAAGGGTTTTGTGCATATATTGGTGATTAATTTCACAAGTGTATAGCTGTAAAACCCAAAGACCTGGGTCGGTGTGGAAATTATAGAGTCCAAAGGACAGACCTTCTGTAGAGACCTGCTATAGGGGACATGCAAGATTTCTGCCCATGTTTGGATTGAGTTAATTGCATGCACCGGAGCGTTAACTGGGTCACAGAAGGTGAGGGAACTTGAACTTCAGGGGGTTTATTTTCGCTTCTGTTCAATATATGGAAAGATCGGCCCATGCTTTATAAAGGGTTGCTCTTTAGCAACTGAGGGAGGAGCTCAGTGGAGATAAAGCATATTAGATAAGGCCATCAGGGCTCAGTGGATTACAGTAATCCAGGGCATTGCCATTGTGGTTTTGAACGCAAGGCAAGATGGAACACAATATTCTGAATGCTTTCTTTCTCAGCCTACTGCTGATCAATCAAGGTAAGTGGAGTTCTGGCTTAAAGAACGATTGTGACATTATCATTAGTATCATAGAGTATTATTATGCGGAAAGTAATTAAAGAGATTAAATAGAAGGTCAACCATATTACACAGATTGGAAAAAGTCTGGATCGCTAAAATGTTTAGTATTTTATATCATTAATTTCATATTTTGCTTTCAGTTCCTACAGAAGCTCAGTCTCAGCAGGTACATTATTACATCATTATTCTCTATTTCCAATTTAATACACAAAACTAGTAACACAAATCAAAGAGAAATTCCTTGCACATCTGTTCTTACATCTGTCCTCAGGAAATTGAAAACAACGAAAGCTATGGCGGAAAAGCTTGCAAGTGTGACTGCGGCACTGACGAGCCCCCGACCGAGCCGACTTCTATCTCAACTGGCTTCAGCAGGTCCAGAGGACTAAACTGCATGCAAGGTATTTTAACAATCCATTTCAGTATATTTCTTACTATAGTTGGATTTAATTAGGCAAAGGAATACTCCCAAATTAGCAATAGTGTGTGGCTTTAGTTTGGCTGGTACAGTGATAAAACAGGACAGTGATGAAGTGGTATGGTCCATGGTGCTCGCTTTGTTCTCCTAGGATATGGGTGGCTTTTCTCTGGACAAACTGAATTCCTGTCATGTTAACTGGTTACTCTAAATTGCTATAGCGCTATAGTGGGTGTTGCACTGTCACGCATTGTCCTGGGTGCATTATGGGAATAATAAGAGCCAGTATTAAGCATCTACATGAATAAAAGAGTGCTGATATTGTTCTGGATCAGGTTCAACTTGTTGTCACAGTCAATTCAAGGATTTTCTTCAAGTACTCCATCACCCCAGGTGTAAATGTGAAGGATCCACTGACTGCATGATGATTTGTAATTGACTAATGTCCTCTCCAGACTTCTATACTTCCATGTTTTCAAAATAGGACACCCTACGTCCTATTTCTCTTAAGACTCAGGCTGGGATTGACTGACAAGCTCACCCAGAAGATCCTCATTTAACATTAATTTTTAGTAACCTTGAGAAACAGTCGGTGGGCTGGCTTTGGTTGGGTGTGATCTAAATGTGACCACCAAAATGGGCAGCCTGGAAAGCCATTATTCAATTATTTGCAGCTTCACCTGCATCGATGCCTCCTACTGATACACTGCCAACAGACAGTCACATGCTGTTTTGGCCAGTTTTCTGTGCACAGGTAGATATTGAATGTTGGATGATAGTCCTGTTAGATGTACTAGCACAAAAAGAATTAGGATGTAAATGCGTGTTGTAAAAAAGTGAATTTACTCAACCAGGGGCAACATCAGACCTACAGTACTTCGCTGGGGGAACATGCCCCACTTAAATAATCTGAAAATCGAAAGGGTCCTGGGTTGCTGAGCAGAACTACCAGGATGCACCACCAAATTTACTATAGGCACTTTGCTTTAGCATCTGTTCAAAACTCTGAACTCTCAGTCAGGGCCAGATGGACATTGGTGAATGTTTAAGACAAACGTATTACAGCACTAAAGAAAATGGGTTTATTAAACTAGTAAAGGTAATACATTACCCTAAATCTATTTAGTGTTTAACAGACTTATTTGTACACATAGTGCCCCTACAAGTAGTCTAGAAATGCCCCTGTATTTAACCAAATTCACTGAACCCCCTGCATTGTCCCAGCTCATATCATATCCATTGTTGGTTCTGATGCAGTTGTTAAATACGTAACATCCATAATACCATCCTGTCAGAAGTCCATCTTCATCCTTCTTGGCAGTTGACTATGGAACATGAATGCAATGACTTTTAAGATTACAAAACAATTACAAATATAATTCTTGTTAATCATTTTGTAACACTTAAAAAAACTTTTCCTTGTAAAGCTTAAGCCCTAACGGCTGCTGATTGAGGCTTTAGGCCTGCTTTCAGGACATGATGATGGAAACTGGATTACAGAGCTTGAGTGATGATCTTGGTCACCATTTCATCCATCTAGAGATAAACAGGGTCCATTAATCATCCATCAGGATTCCGGAATGCCTGGACCTACTGGGATGCAGTACAGTGCAATAGTATTAGGCCACCATTAGATGTTTAGCAATAGTATAAAGACCATATAGAACAAATTGTCTGTGATTGGGCCTAAAAATGTTAAACTTTAACTCATCAGGCCATAATAATCTTTTGTAAGTTCATTCCAATTTATAGTATCCTAGAAAGTTTCTTGGCATAGCTTCGTGGCCAAGGGTCAACCTCTCGGTGAAGTTGCCAGATGCTGGTGTTGGTTAAGTGTAAGAGGAGGTCACACTAAATATTTGCCACTGTAGCCTATAGGTTTTTAATAATGCATAGCACATACAAATTTCCTGTTGAGACTGAGAAGTAATTATATACAATCGGGACGCGATCGTTTTGGTCCTAATAACAGGCTGGTCCGATTAAATGAACATGCTCTATGTTACAAAACGGGACGTGCTATGTAACATTTTAAATGTTTATTAAACCATGTACGATTTTCACGTATAGCGAACGTACAAACAAGAACTACTGTTACTTACCAACACAATGTATAGGTATTCAGCATGCGAAGTAATAATACTGTAAAAAACAAGTTCTTACTAAATTCCAGTCAACG